>JAULBU010042918.1:0-34052 GCA_032358235.1 Odonthalia washingtoniensis | reverse complement strand
TTCTCAACGTGTCATCGCATCTAATTGGTCAATTGACCCTATTTTTTAGTTACACAAAAATTAGTAAAATTTGGTCAAACACAGATTGGGACACATTTCGGCTCCAAAACCATGCCCCGAAATGTGCTTCCGTACGAAACGGCCACGATTGGAGCTCCGAAAATTAGATACACTTCGATCAAATCCAACCAATTTGGAACGCTCTTCGAGATGCTCTAATCGAGTTAGGTGCAGAGTAGAACATGAGAAAAGGCAAGTTTTGGTACCAGATTCCCGGGATTGTACTAATTGGTAGACAACAATACATTATTTGAACCATTTTGGACAAACATTGATTTAACTTCATACCTCTTTTTACCCTTTGGAATATCATGAACTATTTCTGTCCATTTTTTGAAAAATAATTTTGAACACCGACCAAATTTATATCTTTGTCAAAATAAATACTAACACTGTACAAATTAAAATAATAATCACCTTCACCGTCTTTTTCCAGTGACATACCGCCTTGAATTATCCTCATTTTCGTCACACCTTATCCTACCTTTTTTTCATGTTCTTGCACCGACATAGAATCTGTTAATTTATTGACAATATTAGAACACCTCGAGAATTTTCCGAAACATGGCCCAGATTTGAATTTATTTGAACCAAAATAACATAGCACGTTATTCGGGCCAGTGAGGGAATTTGGGGTTCTACGAAAATAATTTATTAACCCTTTTAATTAAAATTTTTTAGCTTAGATTTAAGCCTGCGTTTCCAGCCTTTGCTTATTTTCTAAAATCTAAATGGGCAAAGCCAAAAAAATTGAAGCTTGTTTGTTTTCTACAGCAAATGAAGATTTTTTGTGCAGAAATAAAAGGTAGCATGTAGTGTCTTGGTGCAGACAGCATAGTACGCTCATAAATGGCACTGGAATTATTATCAAATTAGTGGGACTGTTCGAAAAGCTGGTTCATATTTCTAGAGAAAATTTTGATGCTCTGCATGAAATTTGTGCTCAAAAACTGAAAAACCTGATGGATGTTCGAGAAGAATATGGAGAAAACAACATCAATATAATTAGTTGAAAAAGAAAACTTACGACGGAAGAAATGATGTTTTCTTTTGGGATACAGTATCTGGTAATAACGAAGGTGGATAGAGACGGTTGGGTTGGGTGTCGTGTGTCTCTCTGGATTTCACCAAGCATTGGTCAAATATATATATATTAGTCACTGACTATCACTTCCATACTAAATTAGGTAATGAGTCATTACCAAATGTATTCAATGTCTTCTTTCAATTATTCATTGTGATGTTGACCTCTTTGACGAACGTTTTAATTATCACGTGCTGACGTAGGGATATCCTCTTTTACGTGTTTACACACATTTAATCCAATCCGAAATACTTAGTGTGTTGTATTCTAGACCTATTCTTGCGGATAGCATCTGTTCACAAAGAGCACAAAATGAAACGACAACTTTTCTTTCTGAAAATCTTGCGCTTTTTGCGACTCAATGGCCTCGACCTGCTAAAACTGGTCAGTGGAGCGGTAAGATTACCTATGTCGATGTTTTACGCTTCGTTGCTATCTTTAATTTAATCTACCTCCTCATCCTTCCAGATCAATGCACAGACTCCAAAATGAATAAATAAATCCAAACATGAGTCGGCAAGTCGTTGCTGTGGAGTATACGTATAGTTTTTTCTTTCCAAATTTCCACTTCCATTCGCTCAAAATCACATGAATGTCACATTTAAAAAGACCTCTATAACATCATTGTAGACCCAAATGGGCTACCACACAAACGACCGCCATATGTAAAAGTATCCCTTAAAGATACTGTACAATTGATCATCAAATGAGTAATCAACATGTGAATTTCGTAACCTTGTCGCTTCAAATACAGTAGCTACACACTTATAACAAGTAGTTTATGTGACATAATTTGCGTTATCACATGTGTGTCGTCATCTAAGAAGTTTCAATACACTGATCACTTCATGGTTCCCCTTTTTGGTACGCATCCTTTTGAGCATCACTTTCGCCATCATTCACTTGTCCATTATCCTGACTCGTATAATCAGGTTGACAAAGAACGCCTCGAACAAAATCCCGACATTGGGAGGAGGTGTGGGTGTTATAGTAGGTGAAGGGAATGGCGTATGACTGGGTGTCAGATTTGGCGTTTTCGAACTTGTTGGGTTACTAGAATTCAATTGTGGTCGACGATGGGGCAAATATCAGGAACGGTTTGTCGCCGTAAGGATGATTCGGTGAGTTTGGACGTTACGGCTAAAATTTTCATAAGATGGGTGGAACAATAAAGTTGGGACAGAATGGAACAAGAGCCTCCAATGGATAGCGGCGATGGATGACGGTGATGAATGGTGGCAGAGTAATTATTACAGTCGATTGTAATCGGGTCCCAGATAAGCCCACTAAGCCTAGAAAATAAGACAAGCAAAAACCTTCTTGGCTTATTTTTCCTGCCTATTTCAGTAATGCGCAGAAAAGTAAGTGTTTCTTAATTAAAACAGTTTGTGGAAATGTAAAACATAATCAGTCTTACGCGCAAAATAAGCAAACCATTACATAATTGCAAAGGGTTAACATCTCTAATTATGCCTTCTTTTACACCCCGATAAGAATGAAAATGAGCATCTTGCAGGTGCGAAAGTATGCTTTCAATCAGCGGTACAGCAATACCAAAAAAATATTCAAATTTAATAATTTAAATAATTCTGACAAATAGGTACTTCCCATTTGTCAGAATTATATAAATTTGAATATATTATGGTATTTCGTGGTATGTTTCAAGAAAAGGAGTAGCTTATCGCCCTTTCGGAAAAATTTGAGTTACATATACCACGTGAAATGTGGTGTCGAGGGCTTCCAATTGGTAAGATTTGATTTTCAAAAGTTTTCATAGCATGTGGAACTATCACAAATGTCGAATTTGATATTTCAGTTTTTGAGCGGCTCTAAAATTTCAAATTGCCTTCTTTACCAAGGAAATCGAAAAACAAAAAAATTAAATTTATGATTTATTTATTTTAAATCTCGTTTGGAATATCTGAAGACTCCATCACACAAGATCAAGGATGGATTTTATTGAATTTGTCTGCGAAAACTCGACCATCCACGGGAAATTCCAGTACTTCAACAGAGAACGACAACAGCCTCATTGAAACTCAATTCGCACCTTCACTTCTAGAAGATATTTCCCACGATGATGTAGAAGAAGTCCTCCATGAGATTGACTTCGACAAAGATCTTGTCGCTAGTTATGCGTCATGATCTTTTCGAAACATAATCATTACAGAGATCCTATTATTCTGCACAATCAGCACAAATATTTCCCATGCTGATTATAATCTAACCGATCCCACAGAATTTGTGAATCAATTCAAAGAATCTTCCTGCGATCATGAAGAGTGGCATAAGGTGGCTACCATTGATATGACCCATGGTTTTTAATTATTGAATGTAGCACAGCGAGTTGCATTTATTCGATAAATGATTTTTGCAATATCAGCACCTGTTGGCGACGAAAACAGTTTGATGAATCCCGACATAATTTTTTCTCGAAAAAAGAAGTACCATGATGATGTGTATCGAAATTAACTACGCATAACCACAGTATTTGATATGAAGAGGAAGGAGTTTTCTTGAAAGAATTATCCACAGTAACACAACTATCAAAACAAACAATTAGAAGAAATGAAAAGGAAATCAGCAAAAGGAACACTCCCTCCATTTATTCATCCTCCAAAAATTTAATTTGAATTGGAAAATTTGGAATACAACGTACGGTCATGAAAACCTTCTTGATTTCTGTTGCTAAATAATTACAGAATGGAATGTCCTCGAGTGAGGCGTTCAATGGATGAATCGGCACTGTGTATCTCGCATTCAAAATTCATGAGAAAAACTGTTTAGGAAATATAAAATAAATGTGAAGACCTGGAAGATGCTGTTGTTGACGTGGTTAATCGTTTCCGAAACCTTAAACACCAATAACGTACAGTCACTTTTTGAGATACTAGAACGATGATATGCCAATGCTTCGAATTTCGTCAGTGGTATCCGAATTTTGTGACACATGTACAACCATGGGCGAAAAATGAAAACGCTTCCACTTGACGATGTTCGTATCGTTGCATCCAAATCGTACCTTGAACAAAATATTTATCTAACCACATTAAATCCATCGAATGTTCTTGTCCGAAAATTAAATTTTGTCCTGACGGTAGGGAGGTTTTGAATCTTACGGTTAGTGGGGAGATTTTCTGGCATATTGCAGAATATTCTTGTAATTTTTCAAGACTGTGGCGTGCTTCAGAATTACTTTCCGAAGGCCTTGCTGTCTTCAGTAAATTGTACAGTTTGTCGGATGTCGTATGTAGTTTGTACAGCTGTCATAAGTTGATGTAGTGCTCTTAATTGGTCCACTGCCAAACTTGTGCCTGCATCATCTGTTAGGAAGTAGCCTGCAATTCCGCAATATATTCTAGTATTCTCTTAGTAAGGAGCGTATTCCATATCTCTAAGGAGTAAATAGTCTCTTATTATCCTCCAAAGAGTTGTTGGTCTACGAAGGATGTCCATGTTAAACAGGAATTCTACAGAGAGTTCGTCCTGAATCTGTGTGGCACACACTTGGCATTATATATGTCATCGTGTTTGTTCATAAAATCATCAAGAAATACTTTGAATTCAATTTGACTATCGCTCACAGGATCATAAGCGCGCAGTATCCTGTTCAAAAGCGCTTAGATTCCAATATCGCGATTCTGCTGTTGGGGAGAATTAAATGAAAAGAATTTTGAAACTAAAAATATAAAAACAATATGAGAAATAATAAAAACTATGAGAAGAATGTAAAAAAAAACAAATAACTAATATATTTCTACCTTGGTTTCTTAATTTGTTGTTACTTATTTATGGAAATGTTTTTGCTGCCAATATGTGCGTCCCAGTTGTGTGTAGTGTGTAATGTAATATCACAAACACGGCAATGGAAAGAATGTTTGTTGACGAAGTTGAAGTGTCTTCGACTGCCGCTGTGTTCGGATAGTTGATGGAAATTTACGAAATAATTACATTCTTTACAATATACCCTTCACGTTGGACGTCCACCTCTCTTCCGGGCCAATGCAGCTCTTTCAAAACGTTGAACCTGTATGTAGCCTATTTTCTGTACACGAGGTGTGATAGTGGTAGATGGAAAACGTTGATTGGTACGTGGTGAGTTTGATGTAGGTGATGTTGACGGGGGGATGATTTGAATGTTGCGGAGAGCATGGTTGTACGACAGGTATGGATGGCTATCAGCTTGGTTAATTGGACATGTACAGCAGATGGGATCTCGGTGGTGTATTCGCTCTGGAAGGGGTGTGCACGGGGGAGCTGCTATTACCAAAAATATATTTTTTGTAGTGTAATGTCTTGAATTTTGGTGTCGGAGTATTTGGAACGGGAGTCGGAGTCCCGAATCTTTCTTATTGTCGGTGCCTATTTTTTGGCTATCCTTATGCATTCTTTCACTGCTAAAAAATGTAAATGTGGAACCAACCACGAAGAAATTATCAAATGGAAATTTTGAACTTTTGAGATATTGACAGTGCCATATGGATTTTGGGCCATTTATTCGAATGGGCTGATTTGTTTCTAACAGAAATTACATAAATCGGAGATAAAACGAAAACGTTTCATTAATCCTAGTCAAAGAATTTGAAACAAGTGGTAAGATTAGGAAGATAGAGGGGAAATGGGAAAATAATTTTCAATTTTATAAATACATTTATGTTTTGGAAAATTTGAGATTTTTTCTATTTGGGATTTTGTATTCTTCAATTTCTTTGTCAAATTTAGTGCCAAGGTAGCCATTGTACCAAGATGTCAGAAATTGTATCCGTTATCGACCCCGAGAGCATCCAGGAGGAATCCCTTCTCCATGATGAGAACAATGATATCAACTGCCATGAAGAAAATGAGGAAGAAACCAAATGCGAAATATCAAATGTATTACAAAACTACTTATCTGGTTATAATGACGTGCAAGACAATAAAAAAAAGTAAAGCGCGAGGTAGCACAAAAACATTTCTTCAAAAATATTGCTCTTTCTACATGCCAAACTCCATGCGTATTTCATGGCTCATTCTACCTATCGTATTCTTTTGCCTGTATTTCGGAGCTCATTAGAGTTTCGTACATTAGATGCATGCTATTTGCACTGTCTTCACCACCAGATGAATAAAATAAACTTGTTCAGTGGGATTTAGACGGCTCGCATTACCGAAAAAGATTTCGACAGCAAGATGAGAACAATGCTTACGCCACATCAATTTCTGTAATAAGAGGAAAAAGAGTTTGCCTTCAAACCTTTTGTGCCATTGTTCAACTAAATGACTATGTTGTGGCTCGTCATGCAAAAATAGTATCAACTTCTTTACCTGCCCCTTATCAGTCTAAGAAAGGAACGACTAAGGGTTCTTACTATATTCAAACAATAGCGACGGGAGTATTTCTACATAGATTTGCGGATCTCAATGGCATGTCCTGTCCAACAGGTCGTGGATCTGATGATGAATTACCGATTAGATGGCTATCTAGTGCTACACTAAAAAAGAACGTTTATGAAATGTATAGAAATGAGTGGTGTGAGATAGTTAAAGCATCCGTTGAGAACTCGAAAGATAGTCCATCATTACTATCAGATCCTTTGTGCAAGGATTCCTTCTGTCGTGCCTGGAAATATCACCTACCCACACTTCAAATTATTAGAAAAGATAGTGACTTTTGCGATACCTGTATGAAATCAAAGGAATCCGCCGAAAACATGGTAGAGCTTTCTGCAAAAATGACTATAATTCAGACTCGGAAACTTCATAGAGAAGAGGAAAAAATAGAATTTATGCTATACAGGTCAATACAGAAAACATCTCGTCAGAACCAAAGTGGACCTCTTCATATGGTTTTCGATTTTGCTGAGAAAAAATCATACTATCACTTATTCGTCAACCAGGTCAACTACATTTCGTCACAGGAATAAAATTTGACATCTTTGGATTATCAATCAGCAATTCTATGAAAAATTATATATTTGGGCTTGTGGAAGGTCACTGGCAGGGCATAAAACTTGTAATGAAGTTGCGTCAATGATCCATCATACATTAGAAATTAATAGGCACGGTGGAGATCAACAGCCCATCTACCGTAATTTAAACCTCCATGCTGACAACTGTACTGGTCAAAACAAAAAATAGATATAATCTATTTTATTTTGGTTGGCGAGTCATAATGAGACTTGAATCCAAATAGTTTTACACTTTTTAGTAGCTGAACATACGAAGAATAGTTGCGACAGTGCATTTGGACACGGTAAGAGATGCTTAAAGAGAAATGATGTACACTTTTCACGTGATATGATGACGGTTATAGATGACAGTTCTATTTCTAATTCCCCTATATGTGGTGATTCAATTCGATGGATTGACTAGAAGAATCTTTTGTCACCGTTTTTCACTATTCCGTCTAGTTTTAAGATTAATTCTTACGATTTATTTTATTTCGATGCTGTTTGTCTCGGAGTTGTGCAGGTCAAAAAGCCTTCACCTGATGATATCTGGGAGTGTACGTGTTTGTTGAAGTCTTCAGTTCAAGTAGGAAGTGTGAAACTTACTACCACTGATATCCTAAGAGGCCAATCATTTGATTTAAGACCAGATTTACTTGTTAATACACCATCCCAGATGGAAGGTAATAGAGAAGCATACATTGTAAAAATCGTTTGTGAAAGGTACTACCCTGGGAACAAGAGTCCGAACGTTCTTACTTTGGAAGCAACTCTGATTGGAGATCTCATGATTCAAAGAGTTCCTAAACATGAATTTGTGATTTTAAAAATTAAAATTATTTAAAAATTTTAATAATAATAACTCCGTTTTCAAAATTTCAAATTTGGTGATTTGGGTCTAAATCCACAACCCAAATACTATAGTTTCAGATTCTAAATATAGTTCTTGAAGTGGCCAATAAAATTTAGAAATAACCTGGTAAATAGAATCTTTGTACAATTTTCCATAAAAAAGGGATTTCAGGCAAAGTCAAAAAAATAAAAGTATTTTGGTCGTATTTCCGATGTACAGTAATAGCCATTTGATATTTTCTCCGTGGTGAGTTACACAAATTGTGTTAGATTAAATTTTAAATTTTTTTTAAAGGGAAAAATATTTTCGAAATTGAGTCAACGCAGGGAAAAAAATAACATTGACAAACTGTTAAGTTTTTTTTGCACTGAATTAAAATAAAACTGGGTTCTAAAATCCTAGATCAGTACTGAATAATTAAGAAAATTGTTTTTAGTAAGTTTGAACTGTGATAGTTCTACCGTGAATATGGCATACAATCATTGTAGCCTCTAAAGATTAGAGGTGCTCCCATTCTTTGAGTTTTTCTGAAAATATTAAAACTTCTTCTCCTAAAGTGTAGATTCTATCTGCAGCTGGAGGTATATTTTTGGTTAGTGTTGCAAGAATTTTTCGATCTGCTATGATAGAATTCATTTCCATATGTGCTAGAGATAATGCTTGAATTCGTTCCTTCTGTCAAAACAAGTCTGTGCTAATGATTGGAAATCGGGATTTGATTCCAAAAACTAATTTAGAAGGTACTAGGCCTCTTTCATTTATTGTGTCGCTCATGGCTTTAACGGCGTTTTTAGGTTGAGGACTCCTGGAATAATCTCGTGTTGAAGTTTCACTTTCTTGTAACTGAGGCGAAGTGGGTCGTGTAATTTATCGCTTATAACAAGAAAACTATGTGCTTTGATTCCTGACAATCTAAGTTCGATCGCCATCATATCTGATATATTTTTCCCCCTTTCTGATGTAAAAATGAAACCTTGGTCGGCCCTGGGCCTATTTGGATATCCTATGTACATAATGCACCATGTTGCTATAAAGACTAACCAAACACCTTTAACTGATTGTCCGTAATTTACTTCGTTTGAGTCCAGAAACAAGGCTGAATCGAATCGAGTGGCCGTGTCTGCAATTTACAATACATCTTTACTATCCAACCACATTTAATCCATAGAAAGCTCCTGTCCGAAAACTAAAGTTTCTTCTGGCGGTAAGGAGGCTCCGAATCTTACCGGTGGTGGAGCCATTTTCTGGCATATATTTCACAATATTCTTGTATTTTTCGAGAGTGTGGCGTGTTTCTGAGTTAGTTTCCCAAGGCCCTGCCGTATTCAGTAAATTGTACAATTTGTCAGATGTTGGATGTGAAAATCCTCTATGAATTTTTAATAATTCTTGTGAAGTAAATATGAGACTATTTACTCCTTAGAGATATGGAATACACTCCTCACCTAGAGAATAATAGAATATCTCGGGAAGTACAAGCTGCTTCCTAACACATGAAGTACACGAAATTTTAGTAACTGTAAACGTTGAACTATAATTAGTCTGTAGTGATGATCGAAATCCTGTTGAAGAGCGCTTACTCACGATACGTAGAATTGTAAATGTGGGTTTTTACGGAAATTACCTGGGTCCGGTTACAAAAACGTCCTTACACATAGTTCAACACATAATTTGAAATAATTAAATGCACTATGCGCGGAGTGTCTAAAAACAAGTACTCATACATCTATTGCTACTTCTATCTCTCCATCCAACCACTCGTTTTGAAGATGAAAGGCGGCAAGCGTTCATGGATGGTTGCAATTAATCATTTGTGGTTTACAACCGTATTCAACTTGCGAAAAAAGGATTTAATCTCACATCAAATAAAACCAAATATCAATTCCAACACCAAATACCTTTCAAAACTAATTGAACACGTAGAAATCAAAATGAGTGACCTTAAAAGTTTGCGATTGTTTTTTGATGGTTGGACAGAAGGTATTCGCACCATCTTGCAATTTTTCTACATTTCCATCCGAAGGTGTTCAGGGCTTTAGGAAGTTTCTTCTTGTATTTTTACAGTTTTAGAATGAAAATACGAATGGAGTTTAGGAACATTATAAATTCACTTCATATCTTTTCTCTTTATTCATCAGGTCGTTTAGCAACGTTGTGGTGCTGAGTCGTGATATCTGTAACACAAATGTGGCGTTCACATGAATTACTGGGTGCGGGTTCATTGGTTGTTTCAGCCATGTTTTTCAACTCGCTGAGCACGACATTATAAATGATAACGAGGAAATTATATTATCTGTATGCGAATTGATGAAAAAGCTCCGTAGTCCTGTTTCAGCGGGAAAACTTCATAAGTACGCACAACTTTAAGAAAAATGACGGAATGAGATGTGCTTATTGTCAGCTTATGAAATTCAAAGGCATAAAAGCCGTTATACCACAAATTGAAATTGAATACATCAATTTCAATTTGTGGTATGGGGTGAATTATTCCTTTTACTACAAGACAAGACAAAAAATTGCAAACTTTGTGAAAAACTAGCAGAGTTTGGTTCTATGTCAAAAATCTTTCAACCTAATGGATATGCATTGGTTCATGCACGTGCATTATTTGACAAGGTTTGGACCAAATATCCGTCTTTAGAGAGCCGATTAAGAAATGATGCTGATATAATACTGAAGCTGAAGCTTGAAGCTGCAATTATTAAGGTTCAGAATCAAAACAATATGGAACTTACAAATGATGAACATAGTTTAGTAAAGTGCTTGGAGATTGGTGATCTTAATGTCACCTCAGATACCAGCAACAACGATTAGTTGCCTGATCATGCACTTAACCGAATTCGTGTTGAGCAAACTAATTCACAATACATGGATACCAGATTTTGGTTTCTTCTTCAAATATATGCCAACGGTTCTTCCCACATGCTGGTTATGCTCTTGCTGATCATCTTCAGAGTACATCACCATCCAACTTTGAGTCGCAGATGTTCAATTATTGCATGGAGGATCTATGGGAGTATTAGTGATGTGAATGCAATCGCCGATGAAAAATCCATTTTCTATCCTTGTCATCGTCGATGACTCATGGAGTTGTCAATGGAATCATTATTTTAAAAATCGGCGAAATAATTAAAATAAATTTTAACAATTGAATTATTTTGAAGAAATTAATTAATTGAATATTTATTTGTTTGATTGATAAATCATTCAGAAAAGACATATTATAAATAAATGAGAAATTAAATTGCTTACATATTTCACGACGGCCAAAAGAATAATTTCCTACAATAAATATATTTAATCATTATGTTTTGTCATAAAGTTGATTTCTTTTTTCAATTTTTCAAAATTAAATTGTAATAGCGGAAAATTCCAGGATTGGGACAGGAAAATATTTATTTTTCAACTGTTAAGGTTGGTGAAAATCTTTTAAGGGGTGTTTACCGGATATTTAATATTAACATTTTTAATTGTTTTTATCACCACCCTTCCGACGTTCCACTTTACAAATCTTTTACTGTCCTAGTCACCAAATCTCCTTTTAAAATTAAAATTTATTTAAAATGGGCCCATTTAAAAAACTATTTCGTATCTCTGCGGCGGTAAACGAGTTTAATGTTATCAAAAGTACGAGTAAATGGAAACAGAGCTGTGATTTGGGCGGAAGGAAGCTGTTTCCATACCGATAACTGTGTTGTTATCATTTCCATCATGGAAATGATAACAACACAGTTCACCTGATGTGAGGACGTGGAAGTTGAACACGAGTTTGTACAGCCCGCAAAATCGATTCAATCAACTGATTCTACTGCACAACCGACTCAACCAACTGACCCTCTTAATCAAGGCCACTACGACACAAATTGTAGTTCATATGAATCGGAGTATGAGGAAGGTGTGATTAAAATATGGCGACTACTACTGATCCTAATAAAAAAATGTATTGTAGAGGTCAATTATGGTGAAATTGATACGACTGGTGCTGAGAGTGAATATAGAAGTAGTGATGACGAGTAAAAGTATTATATTGAGATTGTCAGAAAGACGCGAAAAGAATTGATGAAAGTATATAACCACAGATACGGTCAGAAAGGAAGTGACGAAAATGGAAATGGAGATACTATCTTTCTTGGACGCAGATAGTATCTGTGTCCAAAAATAGTACTGCTGATATCAGGAAAGCGAAAGCTGCTGTAAGTTTACCACCAAAAATTGGTGATTTACTACCCGGTCGTTGTGGGAAAACCGAAATTATAAAAACACACCGTTAAGAGCATATTTAGTATTGCAAAATTTGATCTAATAGTGTTGGGTTAGATATGAATCGTAAACTGGTAAGAAAATCGGTATACTTGAATTTGTGGCTAATCTGTTTGTGTGATGTATCAAGTTTATTTGTAAACTCGAACTGCAAGAACTAGAAGTTCATAAGTAAACTATCATCGCATCTAACAGTGTAATTAGGACTTAATGATAGGTGTCACTATTACTGTACTAAACCTACGCGTGTATTGTTATTTCAAATTCCAACATAAACGTAAAGGTGTACTTGTTCATTTAAAAAATGTTTTTAAATATATTTTCAAAAATATATTCTTATTGCATGAAATGAAACATTTTGTTATTTTGTTATTTTTTTTCTAAAAACAAACTTGTTTTCAGGGACTTGTAGCAGTCAATCAATTATGAGTAGGCTCAATTTGGACTTGTAAGAGCCAATAAATTATGAGTAGGTTCAATTTTAAGAAATTGTACTTACAGATAGAAGTACAGGACAGGACAGTGTCAAGTGGTGAAATTTTTATAATTAAAATTAAAATAGAAATAGTGGATCCGATCCACTATTTCGATGCCGGAGTCCGGCGCCTTGGTCATACTATGACCAAAGCGTCGGACCCACTTTGCTAGTAGCAGAAACTATTTGGGAAACTGCATGGAAACAAATAGAAAGTGTTTTGAAATCATACCTGAAGGCATGACGAAGAATTTCAAAAATTTTCAAGCTTCTATTGTCTCATGTCTGGCCCTTACCCATATAACCAGATAACAGTATATGTGAAACTAATTGGGCGGACTCCTTCATGTATTTCGTATCTCTTCTAACCAAATATGAAATATTGAAAATAGCATGTGTGAACTAAATTATGTCTACACTACTCTATGAAAATATTTTCCACGACGTCATGTTTGATTTGTTACTGGTAATAGGGAAGTGAAGTATATGCGATGTCTGGATCCTTTTCTGTAATAAAAATTAATTCCTATTTTCGCAAAATTGTAAGACATTTTTCATTAATGAAAATATGGTAGAAGCTGTGGAAGAAGCAAAACATAAAATGAATTTATTCAGACCGAGCTCGCGCCTTATGGACCGTCAAGTTGACGGGCCATAAGGCATGAGCTCGGTCTGGAAAAAGGATAGACAGCGTGATGTTAGAAATGAATTAGGACGATGGTGGGGCTTCAACTGTGGTTTATATTGATTAAAAATATAATTTTGGAGCCGAGTCGATATAGAGGAACAATTCTACCTTGTTTCGTCACTGAGGCTATGTCTTTTCATGTCTATGTTGTATGTTATGGATTCATTCAGAAATACTATAGGGGCGATTAGTTGGAAGAACATAACAATGATGAACATGGTAATCAACCAGTGAATAAAATGTCAGTGTTTTTCATTGATCAAATCGTCTAAAATGACAGCACACAAGACGTTTCCGACAATTGGTATTACATACTATACCATTACGATTGCAGGAAAATATTCCACAATGTAAGTGCTGTGGTTCATATCTGATAATGCGAATACATCTCATAATGACCTGTTTCCAGTCATTCTTCGGCCACATGTGTTTAAATCACGACTTTAGAATTGTTGTATTACCCATATCCCTATTGTTCTTAGGTCACCTTCAGGCAATATAAGCATATATTAAAAAAGTGTAACGGTCGTTATGTTCCCTAAAGGTAACATAACGAATTTTAAGCCGTACAAAGAACGGAACCAAACATCCATTACAGACATGACAGCCAAACGCCTTTAGTTCCAGGCTTATTTGCACCATCCAATTTAGCCCTCGTTGCTCTATCAAGTAAATTGAAATGACAGTTAAATCACTGAGTAACACACAAAAAAATCATGTCCAATTCTGGTCTTTTATATCTCAGTTTTCACTGAGGTTTAACAGAATTGTGGGGCTCGTAACGAGCAAGGTTTGTCATAAACCGATGACTTGATGCAACACGAACGTACCACCCACCACTACGTCGAAAGTAAAAGTATCACCATTGCCATCATTATTTGATGAAATCAATGCCAGTGAAGCTGTTTTAACATAGAATGCAGACATTTTACTCAAAAACTAAAAGTGGCATTGATGGGGCTACACAAGCCAGAGCAGTACTACCGTAAATCGTGACGATATACAACATCCCACATCTAATGGGAACAAAATTTAGTTACTCAAAATTTCAAAACGTTGGTTATTAATGCGTTTATAACATGGATATGAGTACAGAGAGGTAATTTGACTGACTCTAATTCAACGTTTCGGTCATTAGATCATTTTAGAAGTTGCGTGAACAACATTCAATCACTCCCTGACTTCAGTAGTTATATCGCTGAATAACTCCTAAACTATGCTGATGTTCTTTGTATACAACATGGTGAAAGATCATCATGAAACTGAATCTACAACAGGGGAGGTTACACGAGTTGAATTAAATAGTTTGAAGAGTATTGCGTCTTCATGTAAAAGAGATAGGTAACGTTTTTAAATAGTGAATATATGCGTAAGTTCCGCCTCACCGTAACTGGATACATCCCCAAACAAATTAAGAGGCTATATTTTACTCTTTGTGTCGATTCAGGTGGAAAGAGGTGACACATGACGTCATATAGTTGCTCTATTTTTGTGTCGTCAATCTATGTATACTGACTATTAATGGTATGAGATTGAGCTTCTGGGTTGTCTGGTACAGCAATATGGAACTTAGAGCTCGGCGCTTAAATTCTTCAACAACAAATGTACCAGAAACTACTTGAAAAGTACTTTATGAACTATCCTTATTTTTATTAAAATTTCCTATTTTTATCATATCTTTAGGCAACATTTCGATTTTTTGGACTATTTTCAACACACCAACACACCAAATGATGAATGATAGAACGTATCTTCGTCCCACAATTTCAGGTCGATTTTGATGAAATAAACATGAGAACGACAAACAACTCGTCATATTTAACATATCCAAAAAGCAGCGCCATCTGTTGAATATTAACCAGTTCTGCAAGTGAACAAAATTTTGTTTCCTAAAGGCAACATAACTACTGCACACTAGGGATATGGAATTAAAACATTTGAATATGTTTGATGGTCATTTTTCCATTGCGAAACGCGATATCATCCGGTTTATGTAAGAAGATGTGTTATTACGCGTAATGATTCAATGGATGCGTTGACATATGATAGATGTGTTAAATGTACATCGACTTAATTCATTTCCACAGCAAGGGATCATAATATCACTGATATCATGGCTTGATCAGATGGAAAGAAGCATGCGGAAAACCCCAATCATGTCTAAAAACCACAATTATGAGTATCAGTACAAATATATTGTTGATAGAACGTTTTCTGTACAATCGTATTAGTATTCTAGAGGTATTGATGTAGAATTACTTTTTGATTATATGTGATCAAAAAAGATGTTTACCACAACTCACATTTATAACAGACAAATTTGCAGTGGAGCATGAGGAGAGGATGGATTCATGGCAACAGCATCTATAGAGCACACATAATTTCATACTGTATCGGAATGACATGTCTACCCAATGTCAGATCATTGTAGTGTACTAGAGAATTTATTGGAAAATATTTAAAGTACGGCGGATACAACTAGTATGTGGTAGCGTAAGATGCAGACAAAGATGAGGACGGTAATTTGTAGGTAGTCCTACTTTTTTGTGTGAAAAATTCACTGGTGACTGGGAAATCCATAGGATTGCGAGTGTTGTGAAATAATGATATTTTTGAAAGGAGTCGTAGAATAGAAATCAATAGTGGTACTGAATTTGCAGGTTTGGTGGTTGCATTCAAAAGGAAGGAGGAACTCATGGAAACGTAAATAAAGTATGGTAATGGTTATAGTACAGGCAGAAGAAGAAGAAGAAGAAGGCAAAGAAATTATGGAGAATGGAATTAATGGTGTTGATGAAAGTGTTTTCGTCAGCAACGACAGAAACGGTGTTCGGAAAATTGTGGTGAGGCCATATGGAGATGCATCATGTGCAAATGAACCCCCAAACAAGAAATACTGAAAATGCGCCCAGCAAATCGTCAGCTATCTAAATCCTTGACTTTCAGAAGTTATGACTTCTTCAACATGTTTGGTACCAGCCGGTATCAATTTCATGGGAACGGTCTTCTTCGTCACATGGCTTGTAAATTTATTCACTTTGAACACTCATCCCGCCTGATTATTTCTTTATGATTACTCTCTCTGATTCCATATTTCCGGTTGCTATTGAATGCCCGCGTAGATTATTCAGATGAACCTTTGTGAACTTGCGTCTTGTCTCTATAGTTTCTGTCGTTCAATTAACAATATTGGAATTGGAATGTCACTAATTACTGAACGTGTTTCAGGACATATTGTGTGTGTTTTTTAGAACTTGTATACCGTGAAATATGTACGGCTATGTTGGTTAGTCGAGACTGGTATTAAATACTCAATACATACATTCATTTTATTTACATGGAATGTTTTGGATAAATTCTGTATATTTCTACAAATCATACACAAGTCACAATGCCTGTTTCCATGTGTACATAAATTACGTATGCACAATATATTTCCATACAAATTTTAATAAAGTTTTACTTCTTTATGTGAAGTTTTATATATTTGAAACCATCCCTGATAACTTTTCTACATTTCTGAAAAATATTGAGGCTGTAGTAGCTTATTTATTAATGTTTAGGTTTTCGTGCACACGTTTCAAGTCCTTCCCTTCGTTGCGTTCACATGGTACACATCGAGATGTGTTACTTCAACTTCTTTCTTGGTTCAGTCATCTGCTATTGCAATTTTCTTCAAACATACCCGACTGTTCAATATATCGAAGCGGGGGGAAGGACAGGAATCGTTTATGCATAGAAGCATATGATTCAATAGAGTTTTTATACCACTTCCTGTTTCCTGTTTTAGGTATGTACAACAAACAATCTCTTTCATTTTCACATTGGTTCTTAACTTCAAGAACATAAATGGCTATTTTGAAATCATTTTCTTTCCACTAATAGTTCCATCATTCTATTTTCCACACTGTATTCTGGATGGTTACGTTTCATTTGGAATTCTCTTTCTAATCGGTACATCATATCTTCAATATTTTGTTTGTGTCGCTACCATGCTATTTATGGTACTTACACGACATTATTATAAGTTGTTTTTGTTAAATGTACAGGTACTTCGATGATTCAATTTCAATTGGCATACAAGATTTTCGTTCGGTACGTTGCACGTTCAATATGTTGTTTGTCTGACTACTGTGCTAAATATTGTACAGGTATACTATACTACCGTATAGTATACCGTTATTTTTATTTCTTTTGATTTGATTATTTATTCATGTTCCTCTTTCGTGATATGGTATCATGCAGTTCTTTCATGCAGTTCTTCCTTCAAGATCTAAAATGCATATTTATATGTGTACAACACAAGCACATATGCATATACGCATATTTGTACCATATCTCTCGTATTGGTATAGTATATCAATTCATGCACATTCATGTATGCATTCTACTGCATATTATTTTTTAATATGTTAATAAATTTGTCCTCCTTTTGTAGCAAGTACAATGTTTCAAACTGCATCTATCCCATATGTTACCCCTAGTTTACATCCACGATATTTCAGATTTTCCTAGTTACCTGTTTAGTTCAACGAGGCGTTTCTATATGTTTTAGTTTATGACCAATTTATCATTCTATTCTAACTAAAAGAATAGCAGAAACAGCTAGTATCTGTTTCTGCTATATCTGTAGTGCATGGAAGTGTGAAACGCACACCCTTCTCAATAATTTCCAGAAAACAATGAAGTGTATATTCACAAACCTGCAGAACATTCATTTATAATTCTATGTGCCATTCAAACTTCCTTGTATGTACAGATTTATAAACATAAATAAATTCATTGTTCTCCATAAATTTGCGACCCATCGGGTAGTTCCCATACAGATTTCTGTATAGTATCAATGACTTTTGTAATGGTGTACTGCAAAATTCTCCATGTTATCGAAATTTGGCAAAGATCTGTAGCACACTTTCTGTAATTTTTTGGAAAATCTTTTTACTGTAACATACACGGCCTTTATGTAACTGAATCCACATACGCACATTACACACAATGAACTCCACGGAACGAATTTTATAATCAATAAAACACTGTGTTTTCATAAAAAATGTAGAGATTCCGACCCATGTTGCATCCATGTCCTAGGAATTCTGTACTTATTTTTCTGATTAAACTGCATCCCCGTTCATAAAAAGCACTTACATGACCCAGTTTTTCATTCATTACTTTCAAACATTGAACTAATAGCCAATACCCTCATTGCAAAAAAACTACTATCAATGAAATCCGACATTGAGTTTAGAAAATGCTGAAGTGATGTACTAGGGAAGCTTGTAGTGCAATGCACTTTCAAAGTGGAAGGTTGAGAAGAATTATCGGTACTAAAGGGTGTATGAGTCCTCTTTGTACAGTAGTCTGTGTGGGTAGTGTGCCCCACCAATAAGGGAAGGATAGTTAGGGTGTAGATAGAATTGAGCGCCTCGGGGAATTAGTCTAGTCGGTGAGTTCAGCAGCGACGAGGGTCCGAAAGAGGTCGCGAAGTGGCCAAAGTGACTTATTGATGCGAAGATCCACAGTTTACACCAGGAAGAGGATGTTTAATGAGACAATAAATAATCCCAGCTGACTGCCATTGATCGAACCAAGATGACGCTTGAAGGGAAATGGGTTCGATCAATGAATCAGTGTGGCTAATGAACGTATATCAAATACGACGCTTGTAAAGCGTGATGGAGCGAGTTGAACGAACTAGGATGATGACTTACGATAGAAGAAAGATCTTTGTATTCGATCACCAACGCAAGTTTTGGGGGTAGATTGAGTCTCAAGTGTGCTCGTCTTTATTAAGATTAAGATGATTATGTCTGTGCATACCCCATTAAGTGCCGATTCTCTCCAGTCGGCGGTGAATAGGGCGTACTGTAAGTCATTACATGTGGCTGTGTAGCAAATTGGGCGATCTCGGCTTGGCGCGAAAAAGCGACAAAACGTGACGAAACGTGATGAATACTATACGCTCAAAAAATTGTGACCGTACGTATAAAAAACGGATTGCACCACAAAGCTGCTTGATAATTGAACCATTCCCATCTACTAAATGCTTTGTGGGTTCCAATTTAAAGTCATGATTTGGTTTGTCTTCCCATTTTACTAAAAACTGCAAAGCTTTTCTTTTTCGCCGATGATTGAGAATTGTTTCAACATTTTTTTGTCTCCAACTCGAATCCGCACCTCAGTTATCTTTTCATAGCTTAATCTATTTATCGACTGATGTCAATATATTATGCGAGCTCGGTGACGAAAATTGGAGGAAGTATATTTCAAAAGAATAGTTTTATCATAATTCGTAAAATTTACTGTACTACGTTTGAAGTCACTGTTTTCATTCTAGCACCAGAAACATGTTTTCACACCGTTGTTGCTCGCTTTTCAGTGCACCTCATCAACGTTACGGAAATTGAGCTCAAATCAGTTGCTGCCTCTGCATTGAGCCGGATGTGCTCTAAGTCTGCAAGTTGACAACAATTTTCATCCGATCACAACCATAGGGTATCAGAAATATATTCGCACTTGAATAACTTAAGTTATTCGGGGGAAAATAAGTTATTTGATTTCTGAATAGGGAATAACGTACTTGGTTGGCCTGGATGATGCGAATAACTTATTCCTATTCCATAATCAAGCGAGTAACTTATTTTTCCGTCATGACCTCAATTAAATAAATTATTTATTTTTAAATTAAAAAAATTTATTCACGGTATTTCAAATAACTTATTCAAATTTTATAGTTTTATAATTTTAAAACATGCCGGGGATTTATTACAGTGGCCCATAGATTCCATGTAAATTGTAATGAAAAATTACAGAAAATCGAGATGTGAAGAACCGCCGGTGACGTCAAGAAGCGAGGATTTTAATGTTTCACTAGTTTCGTCCGATCGTCAGTAACACACCAATCAACCGATACTTAACGTTGATATGAATCGCACTATATTTTGTGACACTTCACTCATCTCTCATATCTCGACTACAACTATCAACGTGACTAGGAAGGAAATAAGTTATTCCCACACGGCCATTACGAGTTATTTATTCATATGAATTGCAGACAAACGAATCAGTTATTTGACTCGTGATTTTAATCGAATAAATCATTCAGTATCCCCCGTCGTCCGAATAAATTATTCAGTATCCCCCATCTCCCGAATAAATTGCTCGTGGTTAAATTTCAAAAATAACTTATTTCTATAGAATAACTCGAATTATTCGAATAAAACACATGGAAACCCATTCATGTAAAAAATAAAACGTAGAAAACTGAGTTACAGTTCCTGGCCACTAATGTTGACGATTTGATTGACTTCTGGAAGATCCCAGAGTTCCATATTAAACTGGAGGAAGATCTGAATTTCTAATTTTGTAGGAAGTACTCCTCTGCGATGACTATTTAATGCATACCCTACGGCTGAAAATAATCTTTCGACAATGTTAGAAGTAGGTAAAAGAAACCTCAGGTTTAAATATTTTGCTGTTGACCCTTTCTCTTGACGTCTTCTCTTAAGCGCTCTCGCTGCAAGAGAAAGAGAAACATCACTTCCTTCTTCAATAAAGTCAACCGACCCACCTTTTAATTCACTCGCTGAGTTAATTTCTTCTGGAGCCGACTCACCAAAACGTCCATCTTGAATTTTAATTATTGCTGATTCAAAATGTGGATACATAACAATTTCTGCATCATACTTCAACCTTGTATTTACCGACGGATATATATCAATTTCCGCTTCAAATACCGATCGCGCTTCTGCCATATTTATGTCATTTCTTTGTAATTCTGTTGTAACAGATTGCAAATTACTCAACTTTGTAAAAAATGGATCAATCTCTTTGTTTTCTTTTAGTGATGGGATCAAATCCACTATGTCTTCATCATCTATTTTCTTAACACAATCCCTTATTTCCGGGTACCGTTTGATCATACAGTATGCTGAAGACCACGCTGAAGACCACCTAGTGATTCTGCTAACTTCCGCACGCAATTGTGTAAACTTCCTAAGTTTTGCAGCAGCAATAGGGGTTCGAAACTTTATCATTAATACCCGAACCTGCTCTATCTCGGTTTTCATTTTGCTTAAAACATCCTTCACGGCTAAATTAAATCGATGGCTGCGGCAGCCAACGAACTAATGACCATCATTTCTTGCGAATGCCTTGTTTGTACTACAATTATCACCAATTGAAGCCACTACATTATGCATCGATTTGTTTTACACACTTAAAACAAAATTGCAAAACTTCAGGTGTCCATCTGAATCTTGCAATGATTCATCTTCAAACGGGGAGAGAGCTAGTAACTAGTAAAACTTTCTGAAACCCAGTTTTGTTTTCAAACGGTAATGTGGCAAACAGGCCAAGATAGTGCGAATCTCCACTCAACCATCCATCAAACACCAGTGCATATCTATCCCGTATAATTGTAGAAATATTTAGTTCAAGAACTGTAGTTAGACGTTGTAAGTAATTCATAAGAGTGTTAACAGAAATTTGATCGTACCTGATGTGGGAGCGGAATTATAAATTTTCACAAATAGAAAATGTTTGACAACAAACTGTAACAAGATCAATCCATCCAACTGTGTTTGTTGTTTTCTTTGACCAAAAAAATGTTACCGATGCATTAGTTGTTTTAGTTTCATTTGTTGCACTCATTCCGGTAGATTAATTGTCACGAAATGCGCAGTATTCTCGTTCGTGTCGTGCTCGCACATGTTGCACAAAAGTCGTATATCCCGGTCCTCAACTTTTTCGTGACAGCCCACATTTGCACTCCCACGTTTTCCATCTTTTCTAGTGGAACTGAAGAATGAATCTCGTACTCTCTTACCGAAGGATGACTTTGTAGTCATGTTGATAGTTGCAGTCGAGATATGAGAGATGAGTGAAGTGTCACAAAATTTAGTGCGATTCATATCAACGTTAAGTATCGGTTGATTGGTGTGTTACTGACGATCGGCCGAGACTAATGAAACATTAAAATTCTCGCTTCTTGACGTCGCCAGCGGTTCTTCACATCTCGATTTTCTGTAATTTTTCATTATTTGAAAGTAAAATACTGAAATGGCCTTCAGCTTTACCTTATTACCAGAATAACCTTTTTTTGTAAAATTATCTAAAATAACCCCCAGAACATTTTCGGACAATTTATTTCCACGCGTCCACTACACGTTTCAGAAAACTCGTAGTTTTGGTTCAAGACGTAGAAAAATTTACAATCTTTACAAAAAAAGCCTGAATCTATCTTCTGGGAACAATAGCTTCAGTGCAAGTTCGTCGATTATTCCCAATTTTAGAGCATCTTCCACAGAATATATGTTTTGCATTAACACCCACAGCTTGTATTATTCTATTTTTCGGTCTACCAGGAGTCCGTTTTGTAGCTGGAGGTAAATCAGCAATATTTGGAACAACTTCTCAGAAAGAAGGGAGCGGGACAACATTAACTGCCAGTCCATGAAGGAAAAATAAGTTTCTGACTTGATTATCGCCTAGCAATAAGTTATTCGCATCATCCAGACCAATAAAGTAAGTTATTCCCCATTCAGAAATCAAAAAACTTATTTTTCCCGAATAACTTAAGTTATTCAAGTGCGAATATATTTCTGATACCCTATGGTCCTCCTCTTAATGGAGTAACTACATCAAGTTCCTTCTTATATTGACTGCAACGAATGCCCAAGAGTGA
The DNA here is from genome assembly GCA_032358235.1 of Odonthalia washingtoniensis. Taxonomy (NCBI): domain Eukaryota; phylum Rhodophyta; class Florideophyceae; order Ceramiales; family Rhodomelaceae; genus Odonthalia; species Odonthalia washingtoniensis. Next base: position 11,023 of record JAULBU010042918.1, on the reverse strand, counting down.
TGAGGGACAAGTTGCGGAAGAGAGCCTCTAAAATTACAAACGAAATACTTTTCCTGTTATTGTGTGTTTTTTCTTTTCTCATCCCCACAGTCCGGTTCAGTCCTTTATTTATACGGTATCTATATCCTCTAAAATCGACTGTCAGTTTATTTCCAACGTCGTGTGCTTCCAGCAGAATTCTAACATTTGTGTCCAGCCGAATCTGAATTGAACAGTACAGTGACTTATACACGTGTCAGCCTCGATTTGAATCAATTGTGATCTATGCAGAAGTGCATTGTTGCACTATTCATGTCCCTCTCCATTGACGTCCTCGTCAATGATTTGCTGAACTAATTCCATAATTCCAACACTTTATTCTCCTCAATATATTCCAAGAATACGGCAGTCAAAGTTCCATCTGTATCTTGAAAATCTTTCTTGGGCTGCCATTCTACTTCATATGTAGTCGTGCCCTTCATCAGAGTCAACCATTGATATCCTCTTCCCCGTGGTCTATGCTTTAAAATCTTTTCAGCTTCATACTCCTCTCCCCCAATTCGTGGAACGGGGTCTGCTCTGCTCCAAACGGGTCTTCCAATATCAATAGAATTATCGAAATATGGTCGTGTATAGAATACATGGACCACAAGATTTATCTTAAAGAGACTCGGTAGATCCAATTTTAGAGCATTTTGCCCAACTAACTTCGAAATCTGGAATGGTCCAAATCTTCCAGATGCTAATTTCTCTGATGGCTGTGATCTTGCATAACCATCCATCGATAAATACTTTTCAATCCATACCTTGTCTCCAATCTGGCAAGTTGGCGGCTTATATATACGAGCACTTTGCGCACTCTGGAGAGCCTTGGCAACTTCGTGCGAAAATCGTGCGTCACCAATTGAACACTTCAATCTCAACTTGAAGTCTTCCGCACTTTCAATAGGAACTCCAGCTCCACTGATCATATCCAATAGCGACTGCGGATCCAAACCTAAATCAACTTCAAAGGGGCTCATCCCTAAATCTTCAGTAACTGCAGAATTATATGCAAACTCTGCAGCAGGTAACAACTCATCCCAGTGATTCTGATGGTAGTGTCAGTAGCAACGTAAGTAATTCTCCATCATCCTGTTCATGACTTCGGATGCGCCATCTGTCTGAGGGTGTCTGCTTGAAGAAATCTTTAACTTTACGCCACATATTTCCATCAATCTACCCCAGAACTTTGATGTAAACCTTGGATCCCGATCAGATATAATGTTATCTGGTATACCATTGCGGAAATATGTTTGTAAAGAAGTCATTGGCGCAATCAACGGAAGTGTTGTTGGTCTTGCTTGGAACGAAATGAACCCTTCTCGATAATCGTTCCACAAACGTCGTAATAGCATCATATCCAATACTTGTTTTTGGCAAGCTCACAATGAAATCAGTCGCTACAGATACCGATCTTGTCTTCGGAATTTCGAAAGGAGTAGGTTCTGTAAATTTCTTAGTCCCATGATCATGCTTTTTTTGACATTGTAAGCAACCTTGCATGTATTTCTTGACATCTCTGATCTTATGTCTCCTGTGATACTTTTCCAATCTCGATATAGTTTTGGTAAAGCGGAAATGTCCGGATATTTTGGAATTATGAGCTAATTCCAGTATCTTTGACACTTTCTTACGCGGTATGCAAAGTTTCTCACGGTAAAAAAAAAATTTTGCTCATGATTGAAATTTGGTAGAAACATCTGTACCTGCTTTTTCTTCACTTCGTCATGTGGCCAATCGTTTCGCAGGGCCATCACAATTGGTTCGAAAAATTGATCTTCTTCGGAACTTCCGATTACTTGTTCAACATCAATGAAAGGAACCTCGACGGCATTGAAAAAAACATCCTTCGTTCCGTTCATAATATGTGGAGCTCGAGATATTACATCCCCGAGAACATGGATCTTTCCAGGCTTCAAATTAATAGTAAATATTCCAAAATTGCCTAGAGTCTCTAACCATCTTGCTTCTTTTCTGCTTATCTTCGGCTTTGTAAAATAGCTCTTTAAAACTTGGTTATCCGTGAATATTTCAAAGCATGCGCCTTCCAAGTAACATCTGAATCTCACTAAGAAATAGATCAGTCCGAGCAACTCTCGGTCATTTGCAGTATAGTCCTGTTATTGTGGTGATAGCTTCTTCGAGTAAAAGGCAATCACTCTGTGATTTCCAGTATCGTTCAGTTGTGACAGAGTTCCTTCGACTGCAAGCTGTGACGCATCTACATGGCCTCTGAACGGCTTACTCCAATCTGGGGCGACCAATATCGGAGTGGATGTAATTGCATCTGTCAACTTGTTAAATGACCCATCACACTTTTCATTCCACTTATCAATCCCTTCTTCTTTCTTAGTTCGGTTGGTTAGCGGAGTTGCAGTTTCCGAGAACTTTTCAATGAACTTATGGAAGAGCTGCAACAGTCCCAAGAAGCTTCTGAGATCATTCAATGTCCCCGGTCTCGACCAGATCTTCAATATTTCTATGGGTTTACACGGATGCCATCCTAACCAACTATCAAACCCATATATTCAATATCTTTTGTCATGACTTCACACTTGCTTATTGAAACATATAGCTCATGATTCTCGAGTCGTGAGAGGACTATCTCCAAATGTTCCAAATGACTAGCTTCATCCTTGCTGAATATCAACACATCGTCCATATAAACAACCAAAAACTCATCAATACAATCATAATATATCATATTCATCAATGATTGAAATGTTGTAGGAGCATTACACATTTCCATAGGCATAACCAGATACTCGAACTGCCCATACTTGGTATTAAAAGCTGTTTTCTCGATGTATTATGGGCGAACACGAATCTCGTGAAACCCTGTTTTCAAATCCAGTTTCGAAAATACCTTGGAACTGCTCAGTCTGTCGAACATTTCATCTGATATTTGTAACGGCGTGTTGTTCTTTTTTTTGATCCAGTTCAATGCTCTGTAGTCGACTACACCTCGCAATGGCTTATCTCTCTGTTTCACAAAGAAGAAAGATGCACCATATGGCGACTTACTCGGTCTTTTCTTTCCCTTTTTGAGGAAATCCTCAATATATTCCTCTGCAGCTTCCAACTCTGCCGGTGACAATTGAAATTAGATTCCATGTGGGGACTTCGTTTTCTTATCAACTTCAATTACATGATCAACAGTTCTTCTTAGTGTCAATCCTTTTGGTAACTCTTAGGGAAATACCATTTAACATTTGTGCAAAATATGATTAGGCTTTTGATTTTCCACTTCAAACAGTTCCTCCCTTTTCATCTTGCTCTTTAAAGAATTCACCTGCACCACTTGGTATACCTTGACATCATCTCGAGATTGTTTTCTTCGTAGTACCCGTTTGAAATGCTTCACTCCCATGTTCATCACTTGAACCTTTTCTTCACCGTCTGATTCCTTATCACAATGTATAAGAAGTTTCTCCTTTCCAATAGTTACAGTTATTGAATCATAATCAATTTTAGGATTATTGGCAACATGCCATGGCATTCCAAGGAGTATATCATAACGACAATCTGCAACCACCCAGTTTGATTTATACCAATGGGATCCGATTTTGATTTCTCCATCTAAGATGACTTCAGAAGACTTCTCTGTCGTATCTTTGTTGGAATGCTTCACAACTACATTCTTCTGCATTATTTTGAAATTGTCTCTGTGTTTTGCTACAAACGATTTTGATACTACATTGGTGTTACACCCATCGTCCTTTAGAGCTCTCGCCGATTTTCCATTCAACCTACATTTGAGAACCAAAAGAATTTCTACAGGGATAAAATCCCGGTATACAGTACTGTCATTACGAATACCGATAGCGGAGTTTGTTTCAGTAACATAGAACTCCTGAACATTCTTGGTTACCCTCTTTGGAGCCTTTCCAACGACGTCTCTCTTTTCGTCGCTCTTCAACAAACCGTCTTCATTTGATTACAACTTGCACACGCGCCCTATGTCTTCAACTATTTCTCTCAGCTGCTTCACTTCTACAGCTAGTTTTTTCGTAGCACTCATACACTCAGGCCCTACTTGAGTAGAATTTTCATTTATTGTAGGACCTACTAGTTTTTTGAATTCACATATTCCGCCTTACTCTCAGCAATTTGAGTATTTTTCGTCCTCAGACCAAAAGTTCTATTCTAATTATCATGTTTTCAGGGCCTGCAATTAGGTTTATGGCATTAAAAGTATGCATTTCTTAAAATGTCATCCTCCCTATGCTTCTTATCTGCTGAACTCTTAGTATTTCCCGCTGGAACATACGAGTTCCTTCTCTCAAAAATTCTGATTTCCTTCGGCGCCGGTGCTTGGCTTGACGATCCATGATATCTGAATTGGGAACAAGTCGATCTGAATATTGCGCTAGAAACATTAAGAGCCATAGTAGCAGCCTCTTCAAGGGTACAGACACCACTTTTCAAACTTCTATACGGACTTCGAACTTCAATCCCTCAACAAATTTGTCCCATTTGTCTTCATCATTCATTTCGGGTAACGTGAGAGCTATGGTCCGAAATTTATTCAGGTAGGCTGACACAGACGTCTTCTGTGATAAACGTGGAAGCTTATATCTTGCGCGGCGAACGTGATCTACAGGAATAAATCCAGTTCTCACTGCACGAACAAATCCATCTAATGTTCGATCAGCTTGCCCATTCTGAACCATCATAAACCACCAATTTGCAGCAGATCCTGAGAATACAGTAGATGCGAATGCAATCTTCATCTTATCCGACATAACTTGATCTTCATTACTCATCTGTGCCAACTGAAGATATTGTTGGACTTGGTAAATGCAGGTATAGACACCTAACTGATCCCTCTTTCCATTGAATGTTCCAGGCTTGTTTGGCTTTAAATAAAACGGCATTTATGACAAGAGAATTTTAGAAATTGAATTTAAGAACAGAGCCAAACTCCCGGTTGACTTTTCCAATATTTTTTCTTACCGACAATCATATCGATATATTTTCGGCTCCCAACAGAAAGCGCCCTATCAGAACGCGGTGCTACCAATGCAACGAATGCCCGAGAATGACGTGGGCCAGTTGCCGGAGAGAGACTCTAAATTTACAAACGAAATACTTTTCCTGTTATTGTGTGATTTTTCTTTTCTCATCCCCACAGTCCGGTTCAGTCCTTTATTTATACAGTATCTATATTCTCTAAAATCGACTGTCAGTTTATTTCCAACGTCGTGTGCTTCCAGCAGAATTCTAACATTTGTTTCCAGCCGAATCTGAATTGAACAGTACAGTGACTTGTACACGTGTAAGCCTCGATTTGAATCAATTGTGATTGATGCAGAAGTGCTTTGTTTCATTGGCCGCATAGTATGCGGTCAATATAAGAAGGAACTTGATTTAGTTCCTCCATGAAGAGGATATCGTACAACTCATTCAAGTAACTACTGTAATGTCAATTTTTATATGTACTTATGTTGGTCTTCGAAAAACCGGCTGGACAGTTTGTCATTCTTCGCAAGAACTTCGTCTTCGACACACCCCATTTACTCCCCGAAACAGTGACTAGAACGAAAATGAACAAGAACCAGACTAGGAAGTCGATAATGACTCTAGTTCGAACGAAGCAAGTAGTGACGATCTGTTGCGAAGTACAGGGAGATCAGACCGTCAAGATCGTCTGAGATGAAAATTATTCTGTCCATTTGTGTGGAAATGTTTATTTAACTGACGCTGTGTATTAGAACCAGGACGTTTGAAGCGTTTTTGCCACAAAACACAGTGTTCCAAAACCGTGTTTTGGAAGCTGCTTAATACATGATATGTATAATGAAATGTTAGTAGAAACTGAAATATGCAAATGTGGAATGAAAATTTGTAGAAAATAAATTATTTTTATGATGTTAATGGGAGAGAATAGAGTAACCGTCACCACATGACAGGACTTTGAAGCTTGACAAAATCTATAAAACAGGAACATAGGACCTGACGACAAATGAAAGACGAAATATGTCTGCGGGGGGTTGTCGGACTGATTACGAGATGTGTTACATGCTTACATTAAAGTAAGCATATTGATGATAATTACACGTAGACATGAAAATTAATTTATTATTGTTACATAAACGAAGAGGGACGTCGTGTGAGAGAAAAATATACATCTCACTTCTCCCTCCCCGACTTGCAACAAGAAAACAATAACAATAAATTTTACAAATCTACTACACTCATTAGGGAAATTAGTCTAGTCTACACTATTACCATACGCCGTTTTTAAGACCCCATATCAATATTAGTCTAGGCTATAGTAAATGTAGTGCTACACTATATACAGGTTGTACGGAAATAGAGAACGCTTCATATTTTTAAAATCAACCAAATTAGTACAACATGATTAAAATAATGGATCACTGTAATATATATTAAGGAGCATATTTTAGGATCATATTTTACCTGTTTACGCAATATAAGCAACAGAAAGCCGTTACAGTATAAGGTGAACTGTTTTAAATTTAATAAGACTGTTACATCCACTATTGTTGGCACTGTTAAGCTTGTTGTTGTTTTCACGAGACCTTTACTGTTTATTCTTTGAACGATGGCGAGATATCGCCCTGTTCTACACATCTTTTCCTGGGAGAATTTTGAGCTTCTTAGAATTCTCTGTTCTTTCCTGTTCTCAAGTACCTGTATATATAAACCCCAAATTCTGCTGCCAGTGGTCATCTAAAAATCTATCTTCACTGCTACACAGCTCACAGCATCTCATTATCCCTTTGTCAAATACCTCCATCTGCTCCAAAATGAATTTCGTAAGTTCCACCCCTATCATTGCTGCTTTCCAGCGTACACCTTTCCAACCGCAAGATTCAGCATCACGATCTTTTGAGAGAATCACCAGAACTCCCAATGAAATAGCTGTTGTGACTCCAGCTTTAACATCCCCGACTGCCCATCCGTCAGATACTCAGAAAATTGGAAAACGCTCCCTACAGCAGGTGGTTCCAAAAGGTGACAGGAAGATTGTTGTGAAGTGGATGGAAGCGCAAGTTGAATCTGATGCTCCTATAAAGGGCATGATGGCCCGCACAGTTCGTAATTTCCCCGAATTCTTTTCTGCCTCGTAGAAATCCAACATCATAAAGGCAATGAGATGGTGGAAGGACAGAGAACAGATTTTATAAGAGGATGAGTATGCATACATGTCACATCGCGCCACGAAGCAGAAGAGTAAATTCCCCGAGCAAAGCGCTCTTTCTAACGCAGGGAGGTGGAAAGTGCTTTTGAAGGTTCGCAAGGGGAGGGGACGGAAGCTTGCTGCTTGGAATGTTTTTTGCAGGGGGACCTCCGTTCTGAGTTCGAGAGGGTCTCCAAACTCGGGATGAAGTTTTCGTCCCGACTAAATGGCGTTGTCGCGATGGTTCTTATAAAGACTCTTCAGGCGGAAGATAAGTTGGCTCGCACAAATGAGCAAGGGAAGGATATTGTCAGTCTCATTAATTCAGGGTGGGTACAGTGGTTCATGGAGCGAAGTAACATTGTCACTCTCCGGAAATGTGGAAAACTTATGATCAGCCCAGCCAAGCAAGCAATGATCAAAAAACACGTGGCATTTCATTTAGGAAAAGTAAGCCGAGATTTTCGAGATGACAGGTTAGACGAAGACCTCATTGAAAATATCTACGAAACTCATTTCGTTGTCAATTACGATAATGGAAAGACACTGGGTATCGCGGTTTCTCAACAATTGAAGTATACTGACGTGGTCGCTGGTGGCCATGGTGTGACAATGCTGGGGAGGCTTACAGTCGGACGCAATGCTCAGATCATGCCTGCTTTTTTGATTTTTCAGAATCGAGACAGGAATTATCCAATCAAAGGCGTTTCTGACGACGTATTTGAGGCATGTTACCGTACGCAGCCTAAATGATGGATGGATAGGAGGCCATTTTTAGAATGGCTACGAGAACCACGTGCCATTTCTAAAGACCTCTACGGACGATAGAGGACTATATTTTTGGATAATTGTTCTGAGCATAGTAAAAATGAGGATCAGGGAGCAAAATTGCATAAATTGAACACGTGTCTCAAATTTCAGCGACCGAATTCCACTGATCTATTCCAACCATGTGACAGTTTTGTCATACAGAAGCTGAAAGACCGGTGGGTTTCTCTTTGGGATGAAAATAAATCCGAGCTCCTGAAGAGCCCTGAATGGCTGAAAGGGCATGACCAGGAATGCTTCCAAATCCAGGAAAGAGCTTCTTTCTACAATTAGCAACCAGAGTTGTAATGGATGTTAACCAATTGAAAGACGAGAATGGGATAGGGTATGCACGCAAAGCTATGATTCGTTGTGGTCTTTCCTTAGACCTGATTGGCCAATGGAGGACCAAGCAATTGTTCCCACACTTACAAGAGATCATAAAACTCCATAAGAATCATTTCGATGGGACACCGGTCGAGTAGAGTAACACTGTCTAGGCGAACCAGTAAATTGAACCATTTTTAAATAAAATTCCCATAATTCAGAAAAAATGAAGGATACATTACTTCCAACAAATTTGCATACAGTGGAGGTAACATTATTTGATTGCTTGACGGAAATAGAGTTATCAGATATAATGTAGACTGCATAATTTTTGAACCTACATTATTTCGGCAGCTACACTAATTACCCTAATGGGTGAACAAACCGTATCATTTACAAAAAGCAACTATTTAAAAATATTTCGTAAGTTATAACGAAATCTGCACAATTGAAATAATAACAGCAAGATAAGAATACCAATGTAACTTTGAATTATTATTCTAAGAAGAATGGAGAGAAAAGAAGGCATTGTTGAGACCATAGTGATAAGTGATGATGAAAAAGAAGAGAAATTTGAAAAAAAGGTGAATATGAAAATTAGCAGAATTATGGTATCGAAAAAAAGTAAATCAAGAACGAAGGGTCTTGCTGGAAAAGCGACAAGAATGTAGGCCCCTTCGTCACGCAATACATTTGGAAGGGATTTTTTTGACTCCTCATCCGAGTCAGATGATGAAGTTGAGAAACATGTGAGATCGCAAGATATTATTGCAGAAATCGTGTGTGGAGTGTGCAGGTTAAAGGAGAAGGGAGTCAGATTACCCATGAAAAATTTAATGTGTGGTTGTAGCAAAACGGCGAGAGCCGTTGAAAAAGCAGAAAGTAAATTAAGGCATTTGCAAGAAAGAGTATACATGGTTGAGAATAATAGAGTTTATAGTATGAAACAAGTCGATGAAGAAGAAATAAATAAAATAGAAACAAAAAAGTAAAAGTAAAGGAAGAAAACATGAAATTTAAAATTGAAGTAGAAAAAGAAACGACAGAACAAGTAATGTATCCGTTCAACTCGCAAGAGTCTGTGCATGATTCGGTACATCTCATGCGTGTTAATTACACGCTTGATTATCCGTACTTGGAAGAGTATCTAGAAGACGTTCGCCACAGACAGAAATATATGGTAGATAAAAAAGAAGAATAAAATTATTGGCAAAGCAGAAAACCAATAAAATAACATTTAGTAAATGTGATTTGTTGCTGAAGAATAATTATTGCATAATAAACATTTGTAGAAAAATAATTCATTTCTTTGCTGTTGCTGTGACATCACTACTTGTTGCGGTAGCTTAAATGTTCTATTTGATATGATTCCTGATGAAGACGTTTACATACCTTCTCCTGCCCAGTGAATGTATGTGTGTTGCTGTTGTTGACAATGATGATGATGCTTAGTAGACGTGTTTGTTCTGTTATTTTTCGTTCTATATTGTTTTCGTCCATCATCGACATTTTCTCGTCATTCCATTATGTACATATCCTCCATGCATGTACTGTGAACATAATGCTGGTTGATGAAGAACAAGTGCCATATCATGATTTACTTGTTGTTTATGATGATGATTATGTTGTTTCAATGGAACTGTCAAGGGACTTGATGAATGCTGTTGCTGTTGTAAGTGTTGATGTATGGATGCCATCATGGGCACGCCTCTGGTGTTGCTATGTAGATGTTTGAAGGTTAGCTGTTAACGGTTTCCATCTCTGTTTGTATTAGTTTATTTCACTTGTTGATTGTCCTCTGAAATGTTAATATTTTCATACATTGAAGGATGATAATGGGGGTGAGACTGAGTATGATGAGAATGAATACAACGTGTGTCTTGTTGAGTGTTCACGGCGCAAATAATCGTGTTGTCTTGCGGTGTGAACGTTGAAGCACACGTTTCTACTGTCATATGTTTCTGTTGCTTAATTGATGGTTGTAAAGAAGATGGTACACAATGCACGGAAGATACCGAGCTCTTTACCTTGCGTACCGCAATCCGTTCATAATCACAACCAATGTATGTTTCTGTTGTTGATGTACTCGTCCTAGTCCTTCTACTTCATCATCATTATCATCTTGTCCTATCGATTCCGTCTTCTCTATTGTAATCGACTCCATCACCATACCTGTTGATCATGAAGGATGCTGTTATTTCTTCTGTTGAGAAGGTGCATTATGATTGAAATCAATGAAAGCTTTACCAACTTCTGTTTGGTGCCTATTTAGCGTCCCCTCTTTGCCTTAAATGTGCAATCAGGAAACGGATAAATCTACCACGATGTCTCATAATCAACCGGCCTTTGTCCCGACTTCCTCAAAGTAATCTCAAATCATCAACAATTTTCGCTCTCATCTATTAGCCCTCATTTCACCAACACAGTCCAATACTCGCCATTTTCATCGTCTTAAAGCAAACACATCGCTTGTTCCATTATGGGAAAGCCTTGGCCAAATTTCCGATAACACTCCATCTTTTAAAAATCCAGCCATTTCCCCGAGTTCATCGTCATTTCTCTGGTTTATAGTCGGGTATCTACGTCTCATAGACAATCAATCCATCACCGATGTTTCATTCCGGTTAGAGCCTCTGATTTCTGTGCTCACACTCAGTCACAATCAACTCAGTCACCCAGTTCTTCATGCTGTTGCCGAGCTCCCAGACAGCCTTACAAAAA
>JAULBU010042907.1:0-14187 GCA_032358235.1 Odonthalia washingtoniensis | reverse complement strand
TATCCAATAGATGAATCTCGAAAAGGAACTCTATATACTTCAACACCGGAAGCAATTTAAAAGTTTGTTGGTCAGAGTTCTGTTCATATTTTCCGTAATAGTATGTGAGTACTGCCATCGGTGGATCTAGAACGTAGTGTGTTCCAATGGACATCTCAGAACTCTAGCATTATTCGTCTCTTTGATACTGTGTGCAGGCAGGCTGTAACAATGACGAAGAAACTCGCAAAGGATGTTTTCTTTAGTTGTATTGGATATACAACAATTTCAGCATCGAGACCAAAAACCGGAACTGATGGGTTTCAGAAAAACAAAACAGAAGAGATGGCAGAATCATTCAAAAAATTGTATAAGGCTTTTTCATGTGGAACAAGAGATGCGTCATGGTGGCTGAGAGCTACATTTCATGAAATGTTTTCGGAAGGGTCTTCGTTGCATCCATTAGAGGAATCGGAGGGAGTTGATGTACTGTTCCGTAACCAGCCTGAGAGGGATGCCATGGTACAGTTTCGACAGATTAATTTGAATGAAATGGAGGCTTCTAGTATCTTGACACTACCTCGTCTAGAGGCAATAATGACTTCAATTATCGACGGCTTCCAGGAAAATTCAGCATCAATGGACGAGACTGGTGAAGAAATCGGAATAAAATTTATGAAAGGTGGAAAGTACCGATTGAATCCTCTAAAAGGTTTAAGACTCTTCTTCCAACAGCAACTGCAAATTTTCTCAGTAAAGTTCTTGGTGCCTTCCAGAACTATCTCTCGAACGATAAATATTTGCTAAACTTTGAGCTTACGATGAGACGAAATGGAGATAATATCACAAGACTGAGGAATAAACAACGAGAGTTCACAATTGGATTCAAAAATCCTTCTCATAACAACTTTTTTATAGCACTTCGTATGCAATCGTTTGCTTCCGTTATATGTCGTTGGCTCGGTGGAGTTGTAGATTGCGTTATTTTACATTCCCGGGCAATTGAAAGACCATTTTCGGGCTTCTATGGTGATTCCCCGATTGATATCATTCATGAAAGTGACGACGAACGCGACATTAATGATCAAAATATCATAGATACTACCATTCCGTCATCTTTACTTGAATATGAGGAGGATGAGGGGGAAAGTGAACATGAGTAGGATAATAAAACATGATCATCTCTGTAATTAAAACTGAATGCAGAATTGCATTAGCTTTTAAAATTCCAATAAGATAATGTTTGGTGATATATTATAACACGATCAGTCTACCATCATTCTCTTTCACTCTCCATTCTCTTACCATTCTTGACCTACCACATCAAACACTATGTCGACCTCAACCAATGTATCATTATTAACAAACAAACAACTCATTTGCGCAATGGAATCTACTGAATTAGAACATACAGAATCCCTTCTGTTTTTGGTAATGAGAAAGGTTGCGCTAGAAGGACCTTGAAACGAGTCTATCAAAAAACTATAAAGGAGGTTCATCTATTAGCTGTCCTATTACGAATGTGCAGACGAACCGCGGCACGAATTGAATTAACTAATCGTGCATCATTGCGTTCCATGCCTATTTCTCAATACATTTACCAGTACTCTGACAACAACGTATACCCGGCACGCGAGTATCAAATTTCGTATGATGACCTTCTTCGTCCGATCATCAATTCTGTTTCTCCCTCTACTCCACTTGTAAATAATGATTCATCTTCATCATCCCCTCCCGTCGCCGAATCGTCGTTATCTAATACTCCGAGTACTACTAGTGTTCATTTTACCACATCTTGCGAAGTACCAGATGATTACTATGTGTGGATGTTGAGCAATCAAAATTATTCTCGAGACTATAAAGAACTTTGCCGTTGTTTAGATGACTTGTCTCGTGCCGGAAGTTGTAGCAATAAAACACGTAGGGTCGCTCTCCCAAAAATTTAAGGAGGACTTATCATGGAAATATCTTTTTCTCGAAGAGCATAGAGAAAGTATTGAAAAAGGTATTTTCGAGTTGGACAATACGTTGGATAGCAAGCGTGGATGCCGTGGTGGAAAAAATTCCAAAAGATCTAGAGAAAAGAACGGTGAGATATCCATCAGGACAAAAAGCCAGAAGCGTAATACTAGAAAAAGAAAACATGTCACCAAATGACAGCCAAATTAATTTATGAAAAGCAGCTTCGATACGAAGAGGGTCTCCTACCGACCGACTTTCCTCTCAAAAGTACCGTACAGAATATGGTATATTCCTCGAAAAGGAGCTGTTGTCTGATCATCGCTTCGGGTTGTGTGGTCGTGCTATTATGATAATAAATATTAGTATTCATTCAAGATGAGCATTTTCATTTTTTACGTCGTCTTCTCTGAAAGGAATATACATTGTTACTATCAGCTTGATAACGTAAGCAAGTGGTATAATTAATTTCGTATACATCGAATATCCTCCGGACTTTTTACTGCAAAATTTGTAAATGTAAATGTTTGATAAGTTTGCATTGGAACATATAAATCTAGTTTTCAGTATAAACACAGCTTGTCGTAAAAAATATGTTTTGTACGCCCCGTACGCCCCGTACGGTGGATTTTACCCTTTTCATTCGCTCCTTCGCCAAAATGACTGTGAATATATATATATTACTTTGCGACCACTTTACATTGATAATGTTGATAATGTTTTCAGCAGTAGGTTCTTCTAGAAAGAAGTCTTCAGCGCTACGAGCTGCTGTCGAACTACGGACGGTGGTGTGTCTTTATCCACTTAGTTCTAACCACGCTGAAGACAAACGGCTGGTCAGTATGTCAGAAAATTGTTTGTAAACAGTAATTCATAAAATTAAAATAAGAATTATGTGATGACTTTTTTTGATTTGATACAGAAGGAAGGCAGCCTCTCCGGTTTCTGCTTCCTCGCGTGGTTGTTAAACTGTTTAATTTTGTCGTCCGTGGTCTACTGTTTGAAAAAGTGTCCGTAGTCGACTGTTTGTAAAACAAAATATTATTTCGTTTTACTATTATCATCTTAATTACAGAAGGATTTTTGTAATCTGCCTGCTGTAAAAAATTATAAATGAAAAGTTATAGAAACTGTATAAAAATTGTACAAAAATAACATTTATAGAAAACATTTCATGATTTCATTTGTTATAGTTCACAATTGCAGTGGGACACCAATAATAATTAATACAATAATTTTTAAAAATGAAACGGGTAAACTACAAAAATCGCTTCTTTTCTCACCCGGCTTCTTCCATCACTGCACCATCAGTACCGGTACGTTATTTCTTTACTTTTTCAAATTCTCGTCTATTCACAAGCCAGCCGCTCTTTTGAATTTTCTTCCTCTCTTTGCTTTTTTTTCTTCTTCCCTGGTATTCTACGAAACACTCATCATTCCAAAAAATCATTCCCTCCGCTTTTTCGCTTTTCCGCTTTTGATTTCTTGTCTACATTTCAAGCTTCATCCCATTCATAGGCCATTCACCCCCAACCCATTCTACCCAATTCTTTTGATTTACTTCCTTCTTATGTCTCTTTATATCGTTTTTCTCTCACTCCCTCAGTAAGTCAGTTGTATCATTACATTTTTTATCTTTAAATTTTATGCTGTCAGTGAACAAAACAAAAACAAAAGCAGAAGACACATTCACTCTGCAACCTTTCTTTCACGACCAAATTTGTAGTGCTACACATTTTTCAATAGTTGCATTTTTTCTGAATCATCAACAGTTTTGAACATATTTCTCATTCTCCCTCAGTCTGTCTTTCTCTTTCTCTCTCTCTTTCTAAAAAACTCTCTCTTGCGTACGAGAAAGACTCAATTACGGCCGTCACTGTTAATGAAAGCGCCATTCGAGGGGATATGTGCAGCACCACGGCCGCTGCGGCCGTGGGTGGTAGTCCTGGTGGAGTTAAGAAGTATAATGATTGAAGATATAGGAGTAGCTGCAAATTTAAGAGATGGATTAATAGATACATGGATTAATATATCACCTTATTTAAATGCAAATAATGGATATGGTGCATATTATGTATTAAATTGTTGCATACGATTATAAGACCCATTTAAAGAAGGTGCTGACGCAAGGAAACTGTAGGTTCATCAAAGTTTGCGTGAATAGAGTGAAATATATCGGAAATGATGATGGTGATAATGATGATGGTGATGAACAAGATGTTGTTGTCATGGCTGAATGGGTTCGAAGATCGAGACAACTAAGCAACGACGACGAAATTGAGGATGAGAAAGAAGAAGAAGAAGAAGAAGGGCGGATTGAGAGCAAATATGGGAGTAAAAATGAACGTGGTGCGGATATTAATTACACAGATGGTGACATGGTCTGTGAGAAAATGTTTCGTCAATCAAAGGAATGGTTGCGGAAGTTACCTTCGGTCGTTCCAGAACTGTGGACGAGAAAGATGCACAGGTATGGGTTGAACGTTCTGGTGTGCAGGCCCTGAATCAATTTGCACAGCATTGGGTGAACTCTATCGGTTCATGAATTTTGTTTTTAAGTCGGCGGGTCAGACGTCATTATCATTGTTGGACCCAAATCATTGAGACAGATCAACATAAATACCACAAAATCAATAAAAACAACTTCCAAAGCATTTTCGGAACAACAGGTATTTTTTGTAGATATTTTTGATATTTTTATGACAAATTTACAGGCATAATCAAAAAAAATTGCATTTGTCAAACCCATTTTGAGTAATTTCGAGACCGGGGCTCGAAAATCCCAAAATGTTTTTGGACATGAAAAAAATTTACAATTTTATCCAAAATAATAAGGGAAATGAATGTAACATTTAGTGTACTTATTGGTCAATTTAGATCATATTATACTACTAATTAACCAGTGTAGTAATTATTAAAAATTTCGGAAATAAATGAAAAAAAATTGACAGTGTCCGAAAACAGTCCCGAAATAACCCTAACATTTTACTTTATTTTTTGGGCGTTTTCGGTAACCGAAAAACAAAAATATTTTAGCACTTTTCGAGAATGAAAGATACAGACGTCAGATCGACGTAGGTACCGTTTGTAGAAGACGATGTATTCGTAGTTGAAAAGATTTATTGGAGTTGGTGGTCTTAAAATCCTGGTAGGATTTTCGTCTGTCATGTTGATGTCTTAGATCTTGATATTCGTTTGTGTGTTTTTAATGGTTGCAAAACAGTGACGCAGAGAAAAGTTTCGTATTAACTTGAAGCTAGGTTGACAATTGAATGAGGTTGTGGTTGCTCTCTATGATGATTAGGTATTAAAGTTCCTATAGGAGAAGCTGTTTTTTTTGATTATTATTTTAAATTGTTTGTTTATTTCGATATTTTATGTGTTTTTATGTGTTTTTATGTGTTTTTTGATTATTTTTAAAACTTTTGATTTGTATTGATGTTTCGATTATGGTGTGATGAATCCGGATTGTCGTACTATAACCTAAACGAACCAATACTGCAGCTTAAGGGTGTACAATCAACCTTGTGGGTAGTGCAATATTTAGAGTGGGTGGCATAGCTTCACACAGGAGGTTTGATTCTGTGTTCGTACTGGTTCAGTATGTTGCTACTGCAAAGTAGTGATATTGAGTTATCGAGGTAAGTGTATGTGAAGGAGAGATTGGTCAAATAGTGTGCAATCAGGCAGCTGTTATAGCTAACTCTTGCGTAGCGTATTTTTTTGAAAGAGAGCGATGGATGGGATCCTTCCCATGTTTACTAGGTCGTGCCGCTGTACCGATAGTTTAGGACTAAGCGGCCGGGGGCTGAAAAATAATGGTGAGAAAAGCACTGTGAAGCTGTGAGCAGACATGTAAAAAACCCAATCTTCTGTAACCTGTGCTCACCAATGTATCGTGTCTTAGTGGTCTGGACACACTTATTTATACTTTAGGTTGGGAGTCCAAACCCTGGCGGGTCACCTAAAGGTAGGGGCCCGTAGAGCTGGGTACAACCGACAGTGCCTTTTCTGGCAGTGCCGCTTATTTTCATGCTGACACGTGTCATGATTCGATTAGCTTTCAGACTGACACGTGGAAATTCGAAGCTCACGCGGCACAATCAGATGTACAGTTGGACAGTATCACCTAAATGGTGTGTTACAATCCTCCTTCTGGAAGGCCAACTGCGCGACGAGATTGTGCGGTGAGTGCGGTTGGTGTTGATTTCCGTTCCAAAGTCCTGGGCAGCATTTGCAGGACATCCTCATGCGCCTGAGTGAGGTTCTCTAAGGTATCTCCCGTGGGTGGAAATCCAGGCCATCGGACAGCAACTAATATGTTGCCATCTCTCTCCTCTAAACGGAGCAAACGTTGAACCTGCATACCTGTTTCAGAGGACAATACAGATGGAAGAATTGCAGGAAGTTCAAGGGATGCATCAGAGTAGTGCTTAAGACGTGTGTCGTGAACCTTAGTAAGTGGACAATTGTGAAGATCGTCCACTTGGTAAAATAAGTTGTTGATGGCCTTCATAACGCGAAGAGGGCCGCACCAACGGAGGCAGAAGTTTTCACCCCTATTAAAATCCTCCTGTGCGACAAGAACGAAATCTTCTTTTATGAAATTTGCCAATTCTCCATGTTGAGCAGCTGTACGACAACGTTCTCTATTAATGGCGAGCTTGTTTTGCACTACCGGGTGCAGTTCATGGACAAGGTTTTGCAGAGATGTGTCGTTCAAAGCACGTTCTCGAACGACGGCCTGAAGCGGCACATGTCGCGCTGTTTCACGAGACATGAATGTCGTGAGTGGCAGTGTTGGTTAAAGATCTGTGAAAGCCGTGATTTGTGCGAAGTTTGCACGGTGAATCGGTGGAGACTGATTTAGCAAAGACTAAAATATAGGAAGAAGATGAGGCCATGAAGATGGAGGCAACTGCAATTCAGGAAGAAGTACACGGACCTCACGAATGACTTCACTGACCCGTTACTTCAAGGGCAGTATGGAAGGGTAAAGTGATGAGAGTTACAGAGAGCCTTTGTGACAAGTGGCACAGTCTCATTGCGGAAATGCGTTGGTCCATCCGACATCAATCGAAGGGGTACGCCGAGCGCAGCACACCAATCCATCATGGCGTGGGCAGCGTTTTACGCCAGCGTACTTGCGAATGGGAACAACCAAACAGTAATTGGAGTGATCGTCACGAGGGATGAGCACATGCTTATCCCCATTATCTCCAGGGCCTAGATCTAAATAAGCGAAGTGGAGGAGATCGTTTGGGCAATCGCAGTGAATGGCCGGTCCAAATGTACGAGGAACACGGTCTCCACCCAGATTGGATAGACAATGAATGAACGCCCCTACATAGGCCTGGACGTCACTATTGAGTGTGCGTCAAATCAAATGGGAACGCAAAGAGCTCTCGGTGACTGCAAGACGGCGGTATCCTGACGAACCTGTGTGCTGTTAAACACAAACGTGGTTGTAGGTCGTCAGCAGCTTCCGGTACCCAGATTGTACCACTTGTATTTCTACAAAGTCCGTCATGAACGACAAGATTGGGCGTTCGGAATCGTTTGTATTTCTCTTGCCCAGATGCAAGTTGCTCTGACGAAGGCCATTAAAACTCAGAGTCTGATTTAGGAGGCAGAACAGGCACCATTAGTAACCGACTTAAAACAGAATGCGCCTACTATCGTCCAAGGAGGTCCGCCCATACATTATCTTCGACAGAGATGTCCATGCAGGTGTAATTGTAGTAGCTCAAACGTACGGCCAATATCAAAACTTTTCGAACTGTAGATTCAGAGAGGTCCTGAAGAATCGAAAAAGGGTCAAAAATAAAAACAAGATTTTTATGGTCTGTATAAATGTCGAATCCTTCTGTTGTCGCCACCAACTAATGAAGACGGACCAGAGATGCGCCGATTGCAAAAGCCTCCTTCTACAATATCTACCAGCGTAATTGAGTCGCGTTGAAAAGGCCTGAAAGGAAAGCCAGTGGAGATTGGCGCTGATTTTGGTGAGACATAGACAGATCGTTGAGCGGGACTTGTGTGGCGATACCGGACCAAAAATCATCAATTGTGTCGGGGTACACACAGAGTCTATGCTCTGCATTTTGGTGATCCAACGAGACTAAGTCGATAAGCGCCCTCTTACATGTTTCGAATGCGCTGAGTTTGGTATTACTCCAGCCCATTTTTCGAGAGAACACGTGGAGCATTACGACACGTGCGTTCACCTGACGATGTGTAAATCTTTTCAAAACATTTCTGGAGTGGTCATGTATGGATGAAAAGTCAGGAAGAGCGGTGTGCACCCACTGAAGTGCACAAAAAACTCTTTCTATGGAGCGTCAGTCGTTGGAGGTTGCATATCACGAAGCGCAGAAATGTTAGCGCGGTCGAAACGCCAACTATCAGCGTTTATAAAATGACTACATCATCGAACTTGTGAGGAAAAAGCATGGAATTGTCAGGATGAAGGCGTAAGCGGAGACGTGCGCAAGGTCTGAAGAGGTGGTCGATGTAATTTAGCAAGCCTTCGGGTGTTCGGCAGTGTAATAAAATTTCATCAAGCCAGTGCAACCACGATTTTACCAGTGCAGGTGGAACCTCCCGAGCGAGCGAAGCTTAGAGGTTAGTAACAGAATTATTGGTCCCGTGGCGTACATGTCTTGGGTTAAACACCCCGTCTGGGGTGAGAAGCGACTGACACTCCCTTGACTCTAAAGACAGCTCCAGTTGTCAATAACCGTGCGAGAGATCGACGTTTGCAAAAACCTTTGATCCCACGAGCTTGGTGAGCTCGTTTTAGAGCTGCGGCATTGGGTAGTGGTGTTTAAGTGTAAATCGGTTGATTGGACGGAGGTTGACGGTAAACCGAAACTTAAATTTGTCAGGCTTTGGAACTAACAAGGGAGCAAAATCCCACCTGGTTGTATGGTTAAGATACGCCATGACCGTCTTAACCAACTTAATTGTCATGTAGTTCAAAAAGTCCCGCTGCTCAGCGGAATAATTGCGGAGCCTCACTTTAATCTGAGCAGCGTACGCGGATAAGTCAATTCGGAGATGAGGAATCCGCGCAGGTGATCCACTGGAAAAAGATACACGAGACACTTCCACGTGTTCGTAAACCAGAGCACGCAAGCGTTTCTATAAGTTTTTCGGTAGCCCGTTGTCATTGACAAATTCGATCATGCGCTCGACTGCGGAATTTATATCGTCTTCCTGTGACTCTTCAATTGGGTCGAGCAATGAAGAGTCTTGATAAGGGTCCCATTCACTACGTGACCAATAGAATTTGACACGTGGGCGGTCCTTGGATGGATAAGATGCTTTCTGTGTCTGTTCCATTCCATCAGTGTATTCTGCTCTTTTCACGTGATGCATCCTTGCTGCCATCAGCCTGCCCACAGTTCCGGTGACGTTTGCAGTATGGTTTCCCACATCTGCACAATATGATCCATCGAGTGCAGATCGATTCTGCTCGAAAGTGTACGACTGTCCGACTTTCGGTGTCGTAGAACCGGTAAACCGATGAGTAAGGCTTCGCATGCCAAATTGTCATCGGTTACAAGGGAAGACACATTGGAGAGAGCGAGCTGGCCGGATAAAAGTTGTGAGATAATTCGTGATACCATCCATTGGCGGAAGAAACTAAACAATTGATCGGAGTTGCCTGTGAAGCAACTTGTATCTCGACTAGTATTATGGCTTTCATCCCACCAATGCCTTGGACTACAGACTTCTACTCCAGTCTTGGTGACGCGATGATCTCGTCACTTCCATAGTCGCAACGCCCGGTGGCTGTAAGCGTTGCGATCCAGTCAGTGACAATCACTGGACAGAACGGAGGGGTGTGATTACTATCAGTAATGATTGTTGACGAATCTTTCGAACAACCCGCGGTTGACCTTTCCGTCCTGTCGATCGGTGTTTTTCTTATTGAAGCGGCGACATGGCTTCTCGTGTTGCGATACGGTCCATCTCTTGCGCGGTCTTTGTTAAAATCATCTATTATCTTGCGTTTTTCTCCGTCGGGGCAGCCCCGACAATCTTCTAGCTTGTGGCTTATTCCCCTGTCATTGTGTGAGGGCCATAAGCATACTGGATCTTATCTGTCCGATGGCCCAGTACTTTATTAACCTCTGCTTTTATCATGTTCCTTGTTTACTTGATTCTTCTTCCTGAATTCCTGTTGTGAGCTGGGCACATTTTCCGTGAGAGACACGCTGTCCACCAATTGTAACGCTTCGGAGATCCTTTGTGGGTGTTGTATGAAGCCTTTGAAATCTTTTTCAGTTCACGACGACTGAACTCAATGTCATACTGTAAGCTATCACGGAGCTTGACGGATAGGATAGAGTTCAGAACGTGTTGCACCGCAATCTTGTCATTGTCTTCGAGAAACCATGATAAACGATGTCGCCGTCGGAGAGTGTGATAGCTCATAAAGAGTGTTTTCATCTTTGATACAGCATTTTCGTTGCGCATATCCATTCGTAATTCACGTTTAACAATTCCGTCTAGATTTCCCATTGTAACTGTGGTACGTGATTTGGTGGATTCCTTGTCCAAATATTCTCGGAGTGTCATGTCTGTCAGATCTTCATAGCAGCCGATTCCGTCTATGAGACCCAAGGCGAAGGAAGAACGGAGTAATTAAATGTCCACGCAGAACCGGATTTCGACTGGACAAGTAGCTTCCGTATAGCTATCATCGCCACCAAGTTTACGTGCACGCGCCTGTACATACTGGTCGTAGAAGTTGAGAAACTCGTGAATGGATTCTGGGTCCATTTTCATCAGTTTGGAGTTGTTCGCTGTCATCGATACTTGATGCGCTCGCCTCGTCTCGATCACAGCATTGTCGCCTGTTGCTTTGTTGGACGTGTTGAGGTACTTTTTTCGATGTACGTATAAGACATTGGTTAGTGATAACTATAGCTAACTCTTGCGTAGCGTAGTTTTTTGGAAGAGAGCGATGGATGGGATCCTCCCCATGTTTACTAGTTCGGGCCTCTGTGCCGATAGTTCAGAACTAAGCGACCAGCGGCGGAAAAGTAACTGTGAAAACACCGCTGTAAAGCTGTAAGCAGGCATGTATAAAACCGAATCTGTAGCGTATCACGCGAAACGTACTACAGCCGGGCACAGCTGTACACTTCATCCTGTGTACGCTCCTCACCTTCTAGTGCTATGGTTGCCGTACAACCGTGTCCGTCCCTTGTCTCTAGTAGACATATCCGGACACAGACAGATGCACGGTCGATAAGGCATTAAGCGAGAACACGAATACTTTCCAACACGAACAGGAAACACCTGTCTCTCAATAAAGAGACGTTTCTTTCCGTTTCTTGGTTCAGGCAGCTTTGCGTTACCTTTAACTGGTCTCGCAGCAACATACTGACGTAACCGGCACCGCATCATTCGACGATCTCCGTCGAAATTTTCAATATCAACCTCGACCTCGACTATCTTGGGAACACACTTCCGATTACGGCTCATGAACAATGTCAGACACCTCGCAACCACCGGTCAGTCTCAACACGCGCACGAGCAACGCTTCCATCAAGACACCTCAGTCCTACCCGGACCGCGTCTTGCGCATGGTCACTACTACACCGCCACGCGACGATGCACCTACCTCCTCGAATGAACCACCCACGTCACCCGATTCATCTCCAGAATACGACTCTCTCCTTTTATCGTAAGCAGTTGCATCCATCGTATTACCGTCTGGAAGAATTCACCCTCCACCTCAACCTACCTTTACGGAATTCGACGCACAAGTTTCCCCTTATTCACCTGATGATATTTATGCGTCCGCGTTTGACATGATACAGCCGACACCGAACGATTCCAACGTGGATACACGCCCAACCCGTATCACGTCACCGAATCCAGATACGATCCAATCGGAACCCCGCAACATCGCCCATCTCCGCGTCATCATGCCGTTCACAGCAGAACCATCACACGCTCTCCTAACACGTTACACTTTACAAGACCAAGGTCAAACACCAAATTAGAATACATCCACCACGCCCTTCGTGCATGGTGCCCCTTTTGCGCGACGTCTGTAGTATACCTCTGGTATTTCACTCCCGACCATGCTCGACATGAATGTCCTAGATTCTGACTTTAGACCGGAACCAGCGCACAACAGGATCTCCCTGTCCACAACACAACCTACAGCTGTTCGGAATTGGATGCCATATCAGCCTCGAAACCTCTATACAAATCAACATAATGATGGCTTCGATCACTCGAAAAACCCAATCCCAGTTCGACGCCTCCCATAACGCACAACTCGCGTCTCTGAAGAAATCGATCACACAACGGACTCGCAACATGGACCAAAGCCGCGACAAAACTCGAGCCCTCCGCGCGGCCTTCGCCTCATTGTCTAAATCGCTCATTACCGATTCGTAATTTGCTACTAATATGATAGACACCTTCTACCATACCATAGCTCGCAAACGAGCTACCTTTACGAAGACCGTTGGCCTCATCCGCGAGCTAGCACTTACCGAAATGCGGAACATTAACCTCAGGTCAACCGAACCGGCTCCTTACACAGATCCAGTGACCCATCACCCACCACGGCAGCCGTACACTGCCGACGCACGTACCATGCAACCCATACAACCTCAGAATAGGCCTCAATCACCGCCAGCTCACAGCATTTTTCAGTCACCTGGTCGCCAATCCTCATTGGTTCCTTCCATATAATCGTCGAACTATTACGACTACTCCGAACCGGACACTGAACTACATATCTTTAAACTGGAAGTCATCCGCCCAGTAATACCACCTTTGCTACTGCCCTCGACTACTGATAATACTATATCATTCTGCGCTCACCCTTGTACGACGACCAGGTTGCGCAGAATATGACCACCTACTCCCGTCGATGGGATAGCCAGTTGAAGAGCCACCACTTCGATGGCTCCAATCCAATCCGGATTCTGGCCTTTTTACATCGATTCCGCTCGGCTTGCGACTCCACGCGAGTTCACGAAGAAGCTGCAATGTGGCTATTCCCGAGCTTTCTTCGCGGATCTACCAACGAGAACCCCCAACTCCGCCTGGAAACGGGAGCAAATGGTCCTTTCGATCGGTATTCCACATTGACGAACTACTTTTTAGTGGACGACTATCTACTACGCACATACGCCTCTGACTACATACTTGCGGCAGCTGAATTGGACGTTACCACTTCTCGCCAAGAACCAACCGACACTACCGGTACTTACGCCACTACCCTGCAAAAATGCTTTCCGATGCGGTAATGTGTTCACACCCGAGCTGGCGATTTCCATCTTTTTAGAACGAATTCACCCCCACTTAGGAAATATCATGCGATCCTACCGTTCGGAACATCCCCGCGTGAACGTCCACGCCTTGGCACGTCATGCACATTCCCTCGCCACTCTGACGTCGAACGCCCCTTCTATTAAGATTTCTGTTATACCTTCGCCTACTCCGGCCACAAACCGGCCAACCTCCGCTTTTCTATCACAACCGATGCAGCTCCTTCCGTATCGGATGTCTTCGCTACAGTCATGACTGAGGACGACATGACCGACCCGACCATGATGGATAAAGGACAGTATTTACGGATTTGCTATACGCGGGATGAACACGTCACGTCCAAATGCCCATTGCTCAAAACGGCTTCGTTACGATCGAAAATTGTAAAACGCAATCGTAATTTCCGTTCTTGATAATCGAATTCCAATCGACGCCTACCGCGTTGGTGTGGGAAACCACATTCTCAACACCAACCACAACCCCGCCCCCGGCCTCTACTTCCAAACCCTCACTGTCTACGTAAAACAAGTAGGGGAGCCGCTTCTGAAACCGTCTCCTACTGAGCCAATCCTCCACTACTCGTAAACTCAAACCGACAGCTTCTTCTTGGACACAACCCCATCGGTTCTCAGCGCCCTCCACCACCCCCTATAACTCACTGGTACCACTCACCGATTCGGATTCCATCTTCATCAACGGTAATTACCGGGTGGATCTCACCTTTGGAACCACACCCATCCATCAACATACCATTCAAGCTGTCATCGATACCGGTTCCGGCCCTAATTTGATTCACCGCAACCAACTTAAACATGAATGGAATAGCTTAATAGAAAACTCTCCGAATCGGCAACTGCAAACAGCCAAACAGACCCCTTTCCCCGTCTTCGGTATGATTTTGCTCTTTATCCACCTCGGTGACCTACGCGCCCGCGTTTGGTG
>JAULBU010042896.1:0-14188 GCA_032358235.1 Odonthalia washingtoniensis | reverse complement strand
ATATTTTCAGCATTATCAAAAATTAGTGCCTTGTGCTGCCAAAAATTTAATGATTACATTTTCTTCATTTCGGAAAACTATCAATGTTTTTTGGTACATTCATTAAAAATATATGTTATATTTTGACAATACAGGTGACTTCTGATTCTCAAAAAGTATCAAAATTATCTCCCAATAACTCTCCAAAATAATTTTGGAAATCCGGCATCACAATTTTTTGAAATTTTTTGGACAAAGAAAAAAAGTACTCTATATTTGAGCGCCCAAAAGAAATCAAAAAGGCGTCCCGAAAGATGGCTAAAGATTTATATTTTTTTGGTACTTTTTGGACCCCAAAAAAACCAAAAAACCAAAAGTTTTTTGGGCCTTTTTGAAAACAAATCTTACTGTCGTGACTCGCCAAGTGATTGGCTCGTCGTTGCGGACTTCGAGAGATCGATTCGTTGGTTAGTGCCAAATCACCCAGTCCTGCTCACGGCCGGCCGTTAGGTGCAACCTAACTTGCGAGGCACGTCCCACCTTTCAGTGGTACTATGTGCTTTGGTGACGTAACAGTCATTTTTGTCCGATTGGCTGTGGTGGAAGATTCCGTGGTGTTGATGGTTTTTATTAATTGATTATCTTTTCTTTATTTTCCACCTCGATCTGTAGGTTCGTCATATATATAACATATATTATGCGCCGGAGCGTGGCCCGTCTCACCGCCGTACTGGCCTGAACTTACACGTAGATGACCACCGTACACTACAGTACATTACTGCAAATTGTGTACATTGAGTCGTCCACATTTGGTGTAACATCTTATTACACAACCCGGATACACTGTGTTCCCTCAGGTGTCATGATAGAAGCTTGACACGTATTTTTGCATTCCACCCTGAGTGTAGTGAACATCCCTGTACATCGACACGTATCTACCATGTACCCCACAATGCATTACCACTGTCAGTTTACATTCTTCCACAGTTTAACCTAACTCTCGAGTTGGTCCCCCACATTTGTCCCGCTCCCCCTCTTCCTTTCATTATGCGATGGAACGATTAGTCCAAAGTTCGACAAGGAGAACCTTTTGCACTACAGTCACAAGGCACGTGTATAGAAATTACCGGAATTTAATCCGAAGGAAGAAGACTGCCTAATTTAGTACAGTATTTAGCACAGTGAATCACACGTGTCATATTTCACCGATCTCTAATTCGAAAAGGAAAGAATGATGTAAAGAGGAGGAAATTCCTCGTCGAGAGGAGGGAAGAAAACGATTTTTCCGAATTAATAAGAACAACTTTCCCGTCCAGAAAACGACAAACCGGTGCAACCTCTATGCGGTGCCTGATCTGACAAATACGTCGCACATGTTAATGTTAGGAGAAATCCTACGACATTAATCAAATCGTAAAAAGTTGGCGCATTCCGCAGAATTCACGATCCAACCGCGAATCCAGGATTACTACGAAGCACTGCAACAACAGTGCTAAGAATCCACACGGTCCCGAAAAGAATTCGTAGAGAACGAAGAGAGAGGATTACGTCAAGTATCATTTAATCACATGGCAAAATTATATACGCCAACCATATAAAGGAACCACCAATAACGTAGCAGGCCAATTGCAAATATAACAGACCATAGGGGGACCACGTGTAGGACGAACCAATCGTCAAGAAGGAAGTGCAATTTGGTATTTAGTTATCCAGGTAATTCCCGAAAAGGGTGGCACTAGTGAAGGAACAGACGAAGACAAAAGGTACGATTATCCCAGGTTTTACGAGCATCTATTGAAGGAAGTGGAACTAGTAAAGGCAAGGGAGGCAGAATCAGAAGGGAGAAAGTGAATAATGCTAAAGAATGAAGTTACGATTGAAGGAATACGCTAAGAAGCGAACACTGGGTTTAGGAGTCACTCAACACTATCTCACGTGGCTGATAGGGACACTGTATGCACTTGGATATAACCAATACAATGGTGCAAGCCCCTCCACGAACAATTCGTAATTGAATCTACTGTCTTTGATTCGTGCTTGATGTTCTTTCTTTATAAGAACATCTTGTCGCATAGGTTCTCGGGCCAAATATTGTTACAAACTCGCGCTCGTCCATAGTATGCCCCCGCGCTGTAGTCATCACGCTAACCACATTCACCGCTCCTATGCTCATTAGTCTTATCCGATTCGCTACACGTACCTCGTCACGTCCTTACTCCTACCCACCAACCAATCCTCGCCTGAACCTCGCTATCTACATATAGCCTGTTCAGCAGTTTCATCTGCCTTGTAAGAATCACTACACCTAATAGTTCGCACACGTATCACACGTGTCATCACCCAACCTATTATCCTCTATACGCGGCGTGACGGCCGCGCGTGGCGCTGATTGTACATCGCCAAACTTCCGTTGATTCATAGCTTCCACGTATAACTCGACAATCCGGATTCGTATACCTGAAACCGAATCAACCATTCGAGCCTAAATCATAACCGAAAACATAAAACAAAAAATCCCTTTTACCCAAACCCACTATCAGCCTATTCATATACCCAAAACATGGATAACGAAAACATAGGCCATTCATCAGACATTCCCCAACCTCAACAATACCCCGCGGCTCCAATTTATTAGATGTCGCTGCATAGCAGATCACCCCATATCGACCACTATTCACATCTCACCTCATCTCTAGGTACAAGCTCTGTCTGCGCCGCAGTGAGAACATCAGAACCCACTCTAACCTAGCTTACACACGTGCCGAGATCGCTAACGACTTTCTTAGCGATTATCCTATGCTTGAAACTACATCAACGCCTCTTCCTATCAACAAACCGAATTGCTCAACTTTTTAATCAACACTCTCCTGCAGGACAACTCTCTCTCTTCAGTACCACCTACTTCAACATGCCACTTTCCACTGTATCTCTACTGAGAGACAGTTCTGACCTTTACTCCTTACCTGACCCCTCTCAGCCGATTATAGGTAGCATGAACTTGGAAGACTGCGACGCGTCCAACAATCAATTTCTACTCCACCTCTCGTCGGCAGCAATTACGCACAAAATCGAATCTGTGCGTCTCAGCATCTTTTCTGCCAGCCACAAACGGCAATCTTTCGTCGACTCCTCTACCACAGTGGTAAAAGAGTCGACGAACTGGAGTGAATCCAGCACAATCCCTACCGTCAACTTCTCA
Source organism: Odonthalia washingtoniensis (assembly GCA_032358235.1). NCBI lineage: Eukaryota > Rhodophyta > Florideophyceae > Ceramiales > Rhodomelaceae > Odonthalia > Odonthalia washingtoniensis. The sequence continues at coordinate 11,010 of JAULBU010042896.1, read as the reverse complement.
ACCTACCTTGGACTGTACGGTACGAAATACCCATACACAGGCCCGTGCAATATTTACGAATCCAATCCCTCCCAAACCTGATATACCTAACCGGTGAAGGTTGTTCCAGAAATTGAGAAGAACCTATTATCAATTTGCCAGCTTACTAAAAACCCGGACATCATCGTTACATTTTGTGGATCAAAATATACAATTCTAAAAGGAAAGGAGAAAACGGTGAGCGGGATAAGAGGTAATGACAACCTTGGCAGAACTGAAACTGTAAATGAATCTGACTCCGTACTTATTACTACCGGTGCCATGAAGGCAGACAAGGGTACTGATTCAATGCATACTAACATGCAAATCAGTGACGAAGATAGAAGTAGTTCCAGTGACAATGATGATTTTGAAGATTATAATGATGTGAACCAGTTAAGAGACTGGCACAACCGTCTTGGACACCTCTCCAAGAGCGGAATCTGTCACTTGGTACGAATAGGTAGAATTCAGATTCCAAAATCTGAAATGAATGGAAATCTAAATTGCCTCAATTGTGAGAGAGGAAAAGCGCACATGAAGGGTTACAGGAGAAAAGGGAGATCTGTAAAATTGAAGACGACTCGAACAGGAGAACTGGTGTATTCAGATACTTGTGGTCCATTCTCCATTCCCGACACGAACAGAGAACTGTATTTTCAGACTTTCATAGACGATTTCACTCGTCTTACAGTAATCTTCTTGATGAAGACAAAGACTGAGACGTTTTCAAATATTGAACGTTATGTCTCATGGATGCAAAACAAGGGATACGATGTCCAAACCTTGAGAACCGATCAAGGTACGGAGTATTTGTCGAGAGTATTGGCAGATTTTTCAAGGGTCAATGGCATCATCCACGCACTGTCTGGCCGATCTGCTCATGCCCAGCTCCACGTGGTGGAACGAATGAACCGCACCTTGACGTAAATGGCGAGGACGATTCTCTTTCATGCTGGCCTCCCGAAGACGCGGTGGATTCACGCCATAAAATACACAACAATGATTAGGAACAAATGCACAACTTCAACATTTGAAAATAAGGAGACTCCTTATGCACGCTTTTTAATAGAATTGGTGATTTAGGACTTTACAAGCCGTTTGGATGCACAGCAATGGTGTATATTCCATTACAAAATATGACAAAATTAGACAAGACGGCGGAAAAGGGGATCCTCGTTAGACTGGATGAAGGTACACTGTGTTATCAAATTTACTGCCCCGGGAAAGGAGGGATAATTTTAACACGTGACGTGACCTTCATAGAAGAGCCCAATGATCACCTCACTGTCAATGAAATTGACACGTTTCGAAATTTTAAAAATCTGAATACAAAAATTTCAGGTTCGACCAATGAAATTGGTACACGTGGACGAGGCCGCCCAAGAAAACCAAGGATGGGCGACGGCGCATCTCACGTAATTCCCGCAATTCAAGACACATGTAAGATAGTTGCAACAAGACGAACGACCGCACCGAATACAACAGGCCGACCGGTTTGGTCAAACAACACGCAGAGATCAGCAGCGCGGTATGATGCTCAGAATACTATCAAGCAGTCTCAAAGAGACAATCAGAGCACATTTACTTACAGGAATCTTGAACTGGATCAAGTTGATCAAAGCGAACAAATCGCATGTACACATGTCGCTGACATACATGTCAAAAATGACTACCCCACTGTATCATCGGATGCAAACACTGGAGTCGTGGAAGGGGTTATTAAACGACATATGCAGGACGTGGACATAGTTGAAAATAAAATGAGGCCGAGGCAATTGGTGCCGAGGCAATTTGTGCCAATAGAAAGGCACAAGTTAGAAAACCTACACGAAAAAGACGACCAAAAACGAAATAGAAGAAACTGAAATCACAGAGATGATACAACAGCAAAGAGAACAGGTGGAAAGGATGAAACCTGTAGTAACAGTAGTTACCCCTTAGCAGGAGGAAAGTCAGGATCATTATACAAATGACGCTTTGTTAGCTTCAGTGCCCGTAAATACATATGTCGCCCCGACGACATATAAAGAAGCAATGGAAGACAAGCAAAAATCACATCATTGGAAGAATACGTGTGATGCTGATATGAACAGCATAAATAACTTGAACGTATACAAATTGGATAAAACTCCAAAAAATTGGAAGCTCATCTCAACTAGATTGGTGTTTTGTGGGAAAGAATGAAAGTGGTGACACAGTACGCTATAAAGCAAGGTGGGTTGTCAAGGGATTCATTCAGGTACATGGAATTGATTATGATCTAACCCATGCACCTGTATCAAAAATGACAACACTACACATTTTACTTTCATTGGCTGCACAACTCAACATCCACATCCATCAGATAGACGTTACGACTGCATTTCTAAACTCAATTCTTGAAGAAGCTATCTTTGTCACTCCACCGCCAGGCTACGAGCATCTAGGTCCTGAAGGTCAATCCATCAGGCTACTGAAGGCACTTTACAGACTAAAACAAGCCCCACGCGTCTGGAATGCGACAATTGATACCTTTCTACAACATTTCGCGGATTGAATCCAAGTGATTCAGACCGTTGTCTGTATACAAGGTACAAAAAGGGAAAACTTGAGATAGCAATTTTGGTCTATGTAGATGACATTCTACTTACGGCCAGCCACTCCATAATTTTGAAAAAGGCAAAGGAAATCTTGAAATCGCGGTTTCAAATGAAAGACATGGGAATTGTGAGATGGTATCTAGGATTGAATATAGTAGACAAATCAGAGGGTATTACTATATCACAAAATCAATACATCTACACCATACTACACAAATTCAACATGCAAGATGCGAAAGCGAGCGCAGTCCCACTTTCACTCAGCACAAACTTCAAGCGGCTGATCTTCCCGGAGGAGTAACACAAACCGAAACAGTGTCCCTACATAGAAGTAATAGGCAGTTTATTATATATTAGTATTTTCACTCGTCACGACATTTCACTCGCAGTGTCAGAATTGTCGAGATTTGTGTCAAAACCAATGGATAAACATTGAAAAATACTAAAAGGCCTACTAAAGTTCGTAAATGGAACGAGAACGTTTGGACTATTCTATTCTAGGAATGGATCGGGTCCAAAACTGGAAGTATACATAGATTCCTCTTGGACAAACGACGTTGAGACAAGACGATCTACAACTGGTATTATTTCGTATTTAGGTAATCATATTATTGACTAGAGTTCAAAGCGATAAACGGCAGTGCCTCACAGTACAGCTGAATCCTAATATTTGGCTGCATATTCAGCTGCAAGGATGGTTATCTGGATAAGGAACTTGTTGTTAAATCTTGGAATGGGACAAGAAGGGCCCACCGTAATGTACGAAGACAATACTGTATGCATTGTATTGTCGAGAGGGGAAGGAAAATTCCTTATCTGCAAACACATTGGGATTAGATATCACTACTTGCGTGAGAAAATAGATGAAGGTGCAATAACCCTTAAATATATTCCCACCAACCGACAAACAGCTGATATACTAATGAAGCCACTACCAGAAGCAAATTTCTACGCTTTGGTGAATCATCTGGTTGTATGCATGGATGGTTAGTTTTTTTAATTTGGTATTGAGATTGAAGGATAATTTCAATACAAGTGTCTTGCATAGACACTATAGGACGTGGTTATGTGATATAAAAATTGGTATGGCTTATCAATTATGATCCTATGAAATAGGATTAATTATACATGGACTTGAAAGGGTATCAAGGAATGAAAAATAGACAATTAATACTCAATAAATATTCGGAGGGTGATAGTGATATTATTTATAAATAAGCTTGATATGTAGAATTATCAAATGATTACAATTGTGCGATACGATAATTATAAGGAGTGTAAGGTTACAAGATCGAAGAGAAGATCTGTATGTATCAAGATCAACGCAGCCGTGTCAGTACGAATTGCAAGAAGATGTGAGTATTAAGTTGGCTTAGTTGAATTAATCAATTGATTAAATATCATTATAGGAGAAGACGTGCGCTTTTTTTATTGTTGCTAGTTGTGGTTTCTTTTTTGTTTGTTTGCTCTCGAGTGAGCAGGATAGTTGAAAACAAGCAAGGGGTGCCTTTAGCTTTGTTTAGTATAATTTCAGAACACCAAATATTGATTGGTGACGTGCTGTAATTATACAGCAATGAACAATGGAAGTATTGTATAAGTTACACACGTGTTCAGACGGTTGTAGACTATACGTATTGTCACACTCTCTGTTCTCCTCAAAGGTGCTTATAAGCGAGAAAGACACTCGAAACTACAAACCCACATACATCTAAGTACTAAGGCTTCGAACACACACACAACTTTAACAGCAGAGTATAAGGTTGTTCAACAAACGGTTCTTAGTAGGAGACACCCTTCATACAGCCTTTTCTTTCATTTTTAAAGTATAAACTGCTAAACCAATAATATAGTCTCCAACTAAAACATTTTAAAATTTTAAAATTTTAAAATTTAAATTATTATTTTTAAGACAGGAAATGTGATAGATGGCGCTGATGAATTTGAGTTGTGTTTTTGAGTGCAGATGTAATGGCACAGCCGATTGACAAACGGAGAAGTGAAGCTGAAAGAGGGGACTTAATTATCTCATAGAGTGAAAACAGAGCTTGGCGTAATGTCCTTTTTGCGGCGTAAGTGAGACGGCAAAGTCGATTTTCGCGAAAAGTATAGACCTCTTTCGAAAAGTTCGCGACGGAAATTATTTAGAAACGGGAGGGATGTAAAAATTAAATGTCTCTGAGCCAATTAAATTTCGACACGGAGCGTACAGTACGAAACACTAATTAAGGTTTTTTGGGAAATTGTGACCGGTAACCTTATCTGGGGAAGCGGAGTTTGGACAGGAAAAACACAGGTATTTCCGAACATGAGCACTTGTACATTTCTGTATATAAAAAATGTTCCCATTCCTGCATGAGTTGTTGCTGTAAATATTATAATTGCACGACTTTGTACATTTCTGGGATGTCGTCGGGAAACCGTTTTGACGGTTGTGGTAAAGCACCTATGGTACTGCTGTTGTATGACCGGAAAGGCACCGTGATTCATGATACTGTCATTGCGATGTGGGCATGATAACCTGTCTATACACGATGGGGGATACTTTACGATTCGCCTTCCTCACGTTTGGGGCGAGGAGGAAAACAGATGAAAAGCTCACAAATACAAATAATGTCTGAACATTCTCGCGCGTTTATCGTAAAGCAAAGATGGAACGTCAAGAGGAGCAGAGCGAAATTGACGCTGGAGGTGAGGCAATTTTTAATCCCAAAAAGAAAAATACGAGTAGAAGAACAATTGCAAGGTGGTCATGATTTATACCTGTGTTACGTCATAGTAAATGGCCAGAAAAAATTGGGAAAGGGAAACGACGAAGTGGTGCTGAAATTATTCAAAGTTCGAAAATTGCCGTGTGTTTAGAAAACGATTCGCGAATGGTGCGTTGAGGGGAACTAAAACCATAACGATAATTTTTAAAATTCGAAGACAGTGGGAGTCAATCATAATAAATTACAACAATTTAAAATTGGAAAGTAAACGATTATGGTATGTTTGCGATGCACGTCGTGCTCACCGTTTCGTACACATCTCAAACTACGCCAAGAACAATTATTACTTTCGTTCGTACATTTTTTTAACGATGTAAGAGGCATAGACGTGCAGACTTAAGTACGCGTTACATGACTTGTTCATTCTGTGCGGTAAAAGATTTATACTCAACATAAAACACGACATCTACACTAACCCACCAACTGCTCGACATACTATGAATTCTATTGATCAGTTATTTCTAAGGTATGTGAAATGCCGGGAGGAGGAAATATATGACATACTGAAAAGCTCAGCAACATCACGTTATCTGCTGAAAAAGATTCCAGCGAGTATGTGTCTGGATGGGGTGACGTATTCTATGGACAGGGCGGTGGTAGAAGGCATACTTGTTGTGATGAAACGGATGATGAAAGAAATGTGCGAAATGACCTTTCCTGGAAAGGGGGAATTTTTCTACAGTCTACTTGTAGAAGTCAATGATAGTGAAAACAGATTTCAGGCGAAAGTCATGAGTTTTTTTCGATCAACAAAAAAGTCCACTGTAGAACGTCGTACGTTACGTGCGGTGATTACATCCTCCCTTCCTTGTTTAGAGATGAAAAATCTTCTCAAGGGAAATGAGGGAGATGTTATTAGAGACTGGTGTGAGTGGAACGCGGAAGATGCCAAGGGTACTATGACTATTGCGGACTGTGAAACAACTCCGCGAAAAAGGAGGAAACTTTTGAACAGGTACGATGCGAAGATGTTTCATCTTCGACGTAACGATAACATTGCTCTCTCGAAGCGTGGTAAGCTACCATGTAAAAAAATAACACGTGTTAGTGTGGACGATAAAACTGTTGATGCAGCACTTTTATTCGTATTCCGCCAAGATCACATCCAGCTTCTGTCATGGGGAACCAAGCGAATCAGATGTAAATGACGGTGGGTTACGTTTCCAGCTGTAGAGCAGAAAGTAAGTCTGGAGTTTCTTTGGCGCCTCTACGACAACCATAGGAGGAATTTCAGTGATGGGGAGAAACATCTAGGACGCACACTCTTCATAAAAATGGTGAAGGGTTTTACAAAACAGCAACAGTCTGTAAAAACATGCATATACTACGTGCTATCTGCATTGGTCTATGAAAACATGGATATGTTAAAAAAATAATTGGTAATGAAGTAAATGATGTTGCAATTCATAAAACATCGCAAGATAGGGTGTACGGGGTCAGAGAATATCTGAAATCCACATTTCCGCATCATATAGGTACCGATACGGACCATGTGCACAATGTGAACTACAGTTTATATGGTAATATTTGTAACAATGGTAGTGCCGAAAAAAGAAGTGATAGATGTAGAGTAGAATGTTTGCAATGTCTGAAACCATCGCAAGTTATTGAAGATGTGATGGAAAATATTGAAGAACCTACTAAAAACGTGAAAGATGCCTTGAATGAAGTAAGACGGAAGATGATTACATTCATGGGACATCAGCACAGGGCAAAGGTGCAGGACATTTCAATTGGAGAAATATACAAGCAAGTTGGCAGAGCACAATCTGGGACAGCAGGATTTTTGTTGGTAGATTATAAAATGAAAATTGAACCAATCCGGTTTCGAGAGACATCTACGAAATTCTTCGGAAAGCGCGGCTACTCGTGGCATGGCGGGGTAATATTTTACGTAAAGAAAGACATGGAAAGTGTTGACAATGGGCGTATGGTAGACACGGCAACAGATAGTGGTGGAGACGAAACAATAAGCGAGGATGTAGAGGGGTTGGATAACAATGACGTGTTATTCCGCACATTATTCACAGACCATATCATGGAAAATGATGCAAAGCAAGATATCATGGCAGTAATGTCAATACTGGATGCTATACTTGCAAGGATAAAAAGAGATACCGACACTACGCGAAATATGGTTGATATCTGATAACGCCAGGTGTTATCAAAACGACATCCTACATATATGTTCTCCATTTTTGGCAGCACACCATGTAATTCGCCTGCGTGGTTTGATTCATCTTGAAACCGCATGTGGGAAAAGCATTGTGGATGCACATTTCGCAATATAGATTAAATTGGTTCATCGATATGTGTGCGAGACGGAAACTGACGTGACAATGCCCGTTCATGTTGTGGACGCAATGGGTTACAAAGGTGGGATCGGTAATTCTGTGGTGGAATTGGTACATGTCGATTGGAGGTCTGCAGTGTTGTTGGCAGTACAGAAAGCGATAAAAAACAAGAAGTTTGCAAATCTGCAGCTGGTGAGTGAAGTAAAATACGGAAGTGTTTGTAATTTTCAAGTAACAGCAACGGTATATCCTTATTCAGGTGGGACTGAGGAGGAGTACACATTTTCGAAAGACGGTAGCGTTTCTGGTAACAAAACGGCGCATTTTGAAGAAGTGGTGGGTAATTTGGACGATGTAGATAGTGAGGAAGAAGTGGTGACACATGGTGATATGGAACATGAGTCGATAAATGCCTTGATACCTAGTAGTGTGAACGTTGACTACAAAAGTGGCATGACTGGTGTAGTCGTGGGGTTACGGTCCAGCGTAAACTCTTTGCAAATAGAAAGTCAGATCCGTCCTTCTTCCGCGATTTCTGATGCACATACTGAGATGGAAGAACATGAAGAGGAAGTAGAGGAAGGAACTGCATTGGAATGTGACGGTATCCTTCCTCAGTGTAGGAAGTGCCGAAGGGTGTACAGGAATGAGGGAAGTTATGAGAGACATAAAGAGAAATGTAATGAAGGTGATGTGAGATGCGATAGGACGGTGATGAACCGCGCTGCGAAATTGGCGTTGATTGCACTGGTGCAGGGAAATCTGCACATACAGACAGATAGCATAGGCAGACCACACTTGACTGACATCATTTTCAGACAGGCGACGAAGGAAAGAGCAGTTCTTGGTGTTGGATGGGCATTACGGCCGGGACAAGGAAAAACGTTAGGAAGAAATAATATTCAACCGTTTCTGAAAACGATAGAGGCATGGTTTCTTACTGGTGTTGAGTAGAAAGATAAAAAGATGAGTGCCAGCACAATGCTACATGCGCTGGAGCTATAATACCCTAGACGTTATAATCTTCCATCTGAGTAGCACATAACCCAAGCCGTCTACTCTTTGGCAAAGAAGCACAAACTTAGTCCAAGTGACAAGAACGTCGGAATCATAGCGTTGGCTGAGCAAGTTGAGCTGGAGATGAATTTATGAACATATCCACGGAAACTGGTGTGGAGAAGCTACCTTTTGTTTGTTCGGAAGTAGTGGTAACCCGAGAACCTGCTTCTAAACAATCTGGTTGGAAACGAATACCTGTACGGTATATCGAATGTCTTCGTCAGCTCATAAAAAAGAACCGTTAGTTAAAACCCAGTGCGGCGAAAGAGATGATGCGGGAACAATTGCGGTATGCTGTCAAATCGTTGCCATCGGACTTTCCGCACGAGAGTACCGTGCGGAATAAAGTTTATCCTTTAAAACGGGAGTTGTAAAAAAACCAAGAGCATGATAAATTGACTGTTTGGAAAGGTGGAAGAAACAGAATTGAAGATGATAATGAAATTATTTTCTTGGCCTGCACTTGCCTTCGTTTCTATATTTGTAACATATTTAGCAGAAAGTAATATCATCGCTATTGTTTTTGGTAGCCGTTACTTGAAGAACTAAGTTAAGTTCACATGCTTGGTTCGGTGTAATATTTTCATTGTTGTCTGGGGTTTAGTTCGTTTATGCTGAATCTAAATCTTCGGAAATAGATATGTCTTTAGACATTGCAACTTAGCTTTGTTTTGTTTTATGTGTACATGCACACAAGTGAGTATGTTTGTAGACTTTGTTTTTGACGTGTGTTCAAATGAATAAAAGCTGCTATCAAAAATATATATATAAAAGTTGAATCAGTGGCATGTAGTTTACTAGTGACTGAACGAACCATCAACAAAGCGATCTAGTTAGTCTATTCATCATCACTCACTTCCATCCAATACAATTATATCAGAGGAAATTGGACGTGTAGTAGTTGGGTGTTGTTGTTGTTATTGTTGTTGTGGGGATGGGAATGAGTTAGAAGACGGTGGTTTACTATTGGAAACATCGGCTAATGTTTTGCTATTCGAACATCGACTAATGTTTTGCTGTTCGGAACATCGACTAATCGTTTTGCTATTCGGAACATCGACTAATCGTTTTGCTATTCGGAACACCGACTATTATTTTGACAATAGATTGTAAATCAATATAACAATTTGCCAATAATGAAATATTTGAAGGTATATCATTGTCGTCTGGGGTTTAGTTTGTTTATGCTAAGTCTAAATATTCGTAAATAAATATGTCTTTAGACATTGCAACTTGGCTGAAAGGATGACTGTTAGTTCCCATGCGGGCTTCCGCCCCGCCAATATATACATTAAATTCACAACTGATTAAATTAGCATTATTGCACATCACATACACCGTTGCCACTTTTTCATCATCATTATCATCATTCGACCATAAACATAACCACAACATATGTACATCAACATGAAACTGCCAATGAAAATGCTGTGCAGAAGCTGCAGCTGCTGTTGATGTTGATGCAGCTTCGGTTGCTGTTGATATTGATCCAGCTGCTGTTGCTGTTTCTGTTGATGTTGATGTTGATGTTGATGTTGATGTTACCTTTAACTTTCCTATTCATGGTTGATGTCTTCGTTAATGATTGAAACAGGGATAAAATCCAGCCATTCTCGGGACGTATACAAGTTAGTTGGCGATGATATTTTTGCCAATTCAGCGATCTTCTATATTTCTAAATCGGTTCAAAACATACGAATATAGCCTATTGCCTGTCACTATGTCCCAACATGCCCGTTGTTGACCAGAATCCCCTTTAAAAATAATACATATCCCTCACAGCACATATCAATTGGACGCTTCTTCATTCTGAAACGCATGCGGTGCAGGGTAAAAATTGGCACACTCCATAGGCGAGCCTCCAGGGATGTACTGTTCCGTATTGAATAACTCTGGCCTTCCACTTTGTCAGCCACTTCCAGACATTATGAAGATATGACCACATTTAGACCATTCTGCAAAGGAAAGGCCACATCCATGTCTAGCTTCGACTAGATCGGGCGCTTTTGTCCATTTCTCACCATCGAACACATCCACTCTCTTGAATTGATGTTGTTTTTGATATTGCGTCTGATGTTGATGTTGACGTTGATGTTGATCTTTATGCTGATCTTGTTTGTGTTTTTATGTTGCTCCTTATCTTGATGTTGTTTTTGCTGTTGATGTTGATGTTCATCTCGATGTTGATGTTAATCTTGCTGTTAATCTCGATGTAGATGTAGATGTAGATGTAGATGTAGATGTAGATGTAGATGTAGATGTAGATGTAGATGTAGATGTAGATGT
>JAULBU010042885.1:0-14189 GCA_032358235.1 Odonthalia washingtoniensis | reverse complement strand
TCACGTCATTCTGGACTCATGAGGATTCAAACAAACAACCATGTAGCAAAAAGAGTTGACTTAACTCTTATTCCACACCTCTGTGTCCACTAGCACTTCCATCAAGACAAACAGCAGCACTCACAACCAACAGTATTGAACATCAATCGTTTCCGGTTCAAAACAATTGACCTCAAGCTTTTACAGAATCCGATGATGAAGTTCAACTCATGAGTTCATCTCGCCGTTCCCCTGCTCATAAAATTACACCTCAGGTAGTTACATATTCTAATGATGAAGTTGAGCTGAGGAGGTCACAACGGATCCAAACAAATTCTAGACAAAGTTTGTAATTGTTTTTCACATCCGAGACAAAGCTTGTAATGTTTTGATGAATTGTACAGATATCGTTTCTGAGACTTTATCGTCCGTAGCATTGTCATAGACAAATCTTTCGTCAAGTTAACTCGATAATGACAAATTGCCACTTTTACCACCTTCCGATACAGTCAAATTCCTAAATACGTATCTTCCAATTGAGAAGGAAATGCATTTTTATTTTCGATGATTGGTTGTTCATCTCTAGATTTCAAATTTTGTTTGATTTATATACATTCCGTCAGTTATTTTAGATGGTATGGCTTCAAACATTTTGTCAAGTCAACTTCACGAAAATTTGCACATTAGGGATATACCAAGTCAGACACTGAAATTTTTTTCATTGAAACTGATTTGCGCCTTTTCCTATAAGAAATTGTCATTATAGAAATACGTGGTCATTTGATATAAATGGGAATCATGAGACAGAGAAGTTTTCATCCAATCACTGCTTGACTGAGATTTGATTTTTGCAACTATTACAAATCGCTATAGAGCCCATCAACCATTCTCATGTTACAAATGCACTACAGCTTCTTGCAGAAAAGGCTTTGGAATGTCATACGGAGATTGAAAACGTATATGTTGGTGAAATTATCGAAAACGAAGATGAACAACTGCATTCAACCTGCCAGATTTTGATTCATTCTACAATAATGGCGACTCGGCTTCAATTTTAAGTATGAAAATCTTTTCTCGTTACATTTTTCGTTTTTTTACACAAAAACATCAATGAGTAGCCACAACTTGATGTTCAAATGGCATTCCAGATAGAAAAGAACTACTAAAACCACATGACTCTCTGTCACAATTCCCAATACAATAGAATACAATTGGCAAACGTATTGAATTTACTGTCGCCAATTCCATGCAAATATCCAGATGTACAATGTTAGAACCAAATAATAATGAAAGATTAAATGCAGTGTACATATCTGCACGCACTTGAGCTGGAATTCTCGCACTATGAAAAATTGAAACCTGTTTCTGTTTATCGAAGCGTTTATTTATATTATTCCCAAGAAATATTAGAGAACTTGTAAATGGAACTTAACAAACGTCCATAACAGCTCTATTTACAGACTCACATGGTGACCTACCAATTTTTTCATGAAGCAGGCCTCATGAAACTGGATAATTTTCAAGGTCTGAAATATTTGAAAGACAATTTATGACGCCGGAGTACATACCAAATTTACATTGCTCCAAGTCTGTTATTGTACGGAATTTAAATGCAACTTGATAGGAAATTCTGCACCGAGAATGTATTTTTCCATTTGGAAGAGAGTAGGAGCGATGTTTTTAATCATATAAATGACAAGCAGATTGAAAAATGTGTGAAAAGATGCTAACTGCACACTTGTAACCATCAGTACATTTAACTTGTTTTTCAGAATAAAATAAGGTATAACCGTATTATTAAAAGTATTTAAAGATTCCATGCACTCTCCGAGTCATTAGAAAGGAGATGAATATGAACGAGATAGAAAAGTCCACTCTTCGGATTCAGATTTTATCTCGAACCTATAATACCAGAAACCGTCTTGTGGTGATCATGAATAAAAATCCGAAACAGATACTAGATTAAACTTAGAGTGAAACTTTGTACATGGGGTTTCGCCATTGAAAATACGGCCACAAAACTTTCATGTTCGGCAATGAATGTAACTACTGTAGTATCAAACTCGGTGCGATGTTCCTGATTGAGAAATTCATGAGATCTGTGGTGGGCGCATTTGGAAATATTAAGTAGTGAACTTCGCATACCGGAAGTAGTAAACAAATTATTATGCCACCCTTTCAATTTCAGACCCACAAAATACACAGTAAGTAAGTTCCTTTATCTTATGGGTCTCTATCAGTAGACCAAAAGACATACATAATTAATCTTACGTGATATTGGAGGATTAGGATCAAGAGCTTGTGATATTCAATAGAAGTAGCGAGTTGATAGTTGAAGAGTTGTGATACCACCAGTAAAACCCATGCCACAGTTATGATAATATCAAAGTATATGATATGTGATTATTAATTATGATGATTGTTCAAAAGAATTGAGATAAAAGAAGCATGTGGTATTTGATTTATATTATATTTGTAATTTATATATGATATAAGAAAATCCGCATGGAATCAAAGCACATTAAATATTTTCTGGCAGCATACAATGTTTGGAGCTTTAAGTGTTGTTTATAGTGAAATTGTGTACACTATTCATGTGCATGACTGTGCCATTTCATCATTCACGTCATTTTTGTTTTGTAAGAAACTTTTTTTTAATCCCACCTACGAAAAGTTTACAATACATATTCATGTATCTTTTTCAGTGTGCAACCAGGAGTCGGGCCAGAACAGGAAGATATTTCTTTGTAAACAATTCAAAAACGATTTCAAATCTTCTTCGACCAAGCATACAGATAACACGGAACGATTGACGTATCTCATCTATATTCCATTGAAACGAATGTGATTCTAACATGCGGTAAGCTTCTAATTTGAACTGTTGTAAAATATACTAACTTTTTGTCAATTTGAAGGTAAATTATGTGACAGATAATGGAGCAGAAAGGTCTGGGAAAGTCTTGCCCACAGTTGTTTTCGTCAAAGAAGAATGTTATCATAAGAATACAGACATTGAGATAATAGACCTGACGTGCGAGGCGCATGAAGATATTAAAAAGGTTGGATGGAGTGATAAGGTGGGAGGGGAATATGCTGACTCCTCATTTGAAGAATCGTGTAGAGGGGGTGGTGTATCGTTGGACTATCTCCAGCAGTTGAGTAACGGAAAACGTTTTCTAGAGAGAAAAGTTGAAGGGAATGAACATATGATGAAGGACGCAAAATTAAGGATGGGGACTAGGAGCAAGAAGTTGTGGAACCAAATAAAATGTGGAGTTGCAGTAATTGTGTGTAGGACGATGCAAAATTGGGAAAGGATTTCAAGTGTGTACATTCAGAAATTTTCAGGATAGGCTTGTTGGAAACATGAAAGTGAGGTGGCCGGGAAGTAATAATGGAAAGAAGGCTGTAGCTGGAAAATGGATTGATTGGTGGGAACAGTGATGATACGATGACATTTTCACATGCAAAAATGATGGTTATTCAGGGAAAAGGCATACTTTGGAGCAATGATGGTAGGGAGAAGAACTCCAGTTATTTCCAAATATGAAAGCACACCCAAGCCGTCAAAAATCACTGTAGAATCTGCCGTTTCAACCTCCTCAATGTTGAGGAATGTAGTAACATGTTGGAATTGGGTAGACGTTTTTCGTCTCTTTGCGTCGTGTATGCTGAAATTGGATGTGCTTGCTTTCAGCATACCGTCGTGCACAGATAAGAAATAATTTAATTGGTTCAAGATGGTAAGTTGTTTACAGGCCCATTGACATGATTTTTATAATCTCTGTATTTGTGGGTATGGAACTGCTGATAGTGATATTCTCGACTTGAAGGGTGAAAAAAAATTTTCGTATTTATTAATTCCCTTCCGGACGAAATAAGAAGGAAACCGGACAAGGAAAATGGGAAAAAGGATTTCATGTGAATTGATGCACTACATGTTAACGAATGTACCATATCACTCTTTCTAGATCATTAGAAGCACAGTTTCTGGCAGCACTTCTCCGACTATAATTACTTCAGCAATTCTTCCACTCAGTGCAGCATCCATTTAACCGTCGAGAAATTACACGAAGTAAAATCATAAATCAACACGTCGTTCATTTGGAGCGAAGAAATTTAATCACTTAGTTGCACTTCTTGGAATAATTCTTATTATATAAACGTGATAGTAATGTGGTGTTATAGTAGTAGTAATGAGGTGTTACTGCTCTAACAATGGCATTTCCTGATTCAAGATATGCAACAAGTTTCTGACGGTTTGTAGACATACCTGAATATTTCTTCTCTGACCCAAAAGTGATACGATCAATTGCTTCACTGATTTCATCAACTCCGAGTTCGGTACTTGCTCTTCTAGTAGTGAACATAGCAGAGCTATTCAATAATTTATGTAGGAAGCACTCGACAATCCAGGTGTTTTTCTTCCAATTTGATCCAAGTAAATAACCTTCCCAATTGGATTTCCTCTTCAATGGACCTTCATAATTGGCGAACTACGAACAAATTCAGGCAAGCCAACAGCAAAACGAAAATTAAATCGTCCAGGTCTGAACAGGGCATTATCGAAAAACTCAACAGTAACGGTAACAGTTAATAAAGTCACACCGCAGTTACCTTCGAATCCATCGATTTCAGTCAACATTTTATTGAGATTTTGTTCACTTTCATCATTACCTCTAGAAATTCCAGCAAGACGTCGCATTCTAACAGCATCAATCACATAGATGAAGATAATACAAGGTCCAAAATTTTCAAGTCAGAACCAGGTATAGACCATAATAGAGCACCATCCTCTCCATCAACTACACGAGCCAGTAAAGTCTTTCGTATATCGTGTTGGACGTCAACAATGAAAAAACTAGAAACAAGAGCTCCTATTTCAGTTAGTAAATTAGTTTCTTCCAATCATTGGACTACTTTTTGTAATTCCAATTTACATCCTTCATTACCAGCGAAATATTTACATGTGATACCCGTTTCATGTCCCATGGAAACTGTAAGACCAGAACTTTGCAAATATATTGGCCCACCAATACCCCCATACCATACCCTCGTCCTTCTACTGCACGACGGGAAAGTAAGAACAAAGCAATGAAAAGAATCTCTGGGAAATTTTGTGAAAAATGAAATCAGCAGCACCAGTTTGAGGTTGTAATAGAATTACAGTTACATCAGCCTTCTTTTCAGTAAGTGTCGTCAGTAAACACGGTTATTTTATAGAAAATCTAATTTGTAACAACTAACCTAATGTTGTACTGTCCATGTAGGTATAAAATGCCATGAAATGCATAAG
The DNA here is from genome assembly GCA_032358235.1 of Odonthalia washingtoniensis. Classification (NCBI taxonomy): domain Eukaryota; phylum Rhodophyta; class Florideophyceae; order Ceramiales; family Rhodomelaceae; genus Odonthalia; species Odonthalia washingtoniensis. The sequence goes on along the minus strand of JAULBU010042885.1, from coordinate 8,914 downwards.
AGCCGAAAATGTGTTTTTTAACTTAACGCGACAGAGCAGAAAATTTGTATACCACGATAGGAAACGTAAAATTACATTTTATCGAGCCATATGGTTGGGTAGACGGAAAAAACCAAAAATATCTTATCAGACAAATTTAATTTGGTTCTATCATTAATTGATGAGATGATATCGTTGTAATGTTGAGATGACCTGTAAAAGAGGGAGATTTTTTCTGCACCGTTTGCTCCTCCTACCATAACACATATTACAAATTGAAAAGATGGGAAGAGCAAACAGTAAAACAGTACAATCAACAGAAAAAAACCAAATATGCAATCAGCCCTTCCAACTCTATTTCCGGATCTATTTCCAAGCGGTGTGCCATCAAAGTACGTGCAAGAAGATGTACAAAGAACACCTTCAGTTAAAGGTAGGGGACAACATCGCGCCGCAAGGGCAAGAGGGTTGGCGAGAGGGGGAGAAGAGTTGTTTGGCGTACAAGTAGGGGTCGCGGACATGCTGCGCGCATTCCGGGAATTGTACGAAAAATAAGGGGTCGGGGTGTTCGTTCGTCATCAATTTACAACTACGTTACAAGCAACTGGGACATCCTTCCTGAAGGTAAACCAAATCTCTGAATCTGAAAATGGATTATTTTGCACTATTTGGTGTATATAACAGGAAACTTTCTTCTCGGCGACGCGGTTATTCTATACATTATATGTGTAATGAATTCTCGGTACCCCTGTGTATCGTAGCAGGGTATACTTGAAACCTGTTGGAACTCGTGACATACAGATAAAGTGTCGCAATATCGGGGTCGTCCTGACGTAGCTCCTGGAAGTGTCAGAAGCAATACTAATACAACTGGAAGAGTACATCAAACTGCTGAAAATTCTGACAGAAGTCAACAGGAGCGTGAAGCAATTTTTCTTTCGATGCCACCAGCATCGAATCAAACCACATTAAACACTGAAGACAACAATTATCATCCACCTCTTTCTGCCGCTACACAACAAGATGAATGACCCAATAATTACGTTTCTCCCAGTCTAACACTACTTCTCAATAGTTTCAATCCCATTGGCACATTAGCACTACGTGATGATAACTATGAGGACGAAATACAACCGAGGAGGTCAAAATGAATCCGACGATCAACTTGACCACATGGCTGAAAAAGTGTAACTCTGTGAGGAAAAAGAGAGATGATAACTTCAAAAATTCAGAAAATTAAAATTATATCTAATGAAAACATTGTCCTCAGCGCCACTATATACCATTTATTTGTCATGTTTACTTAACAATTCAAAATTTTCCCATTATCTTCCTCTGAAGAAGTCAACATAGAAAGCTCATGCCGTCGAGTTAAATTGAGCAACTGCATTTTTTCTAGTTCCAAACTCTACATCTCGAGATTTTCAATACGGACTGGTTCTTCAATATTTCTTCAAATATTGAAGCTCTTTTGATGCAAAAAGTCTTGTCAATTGAACTTCACAGAATGCAAAATATTAGGGATATATGTCAATTGCTATAACACGTTGACCATGGGCACATATCCATTTATATATGATGTCGAATGAAATTTCAGATTATCACGTATGTATTCGACACATACGGAGAACCACTTAGATATCAGTGCATATACATATGATTTCCTCACCAATACATAATATTATAAAACATATAATAATTATATATTTATTTATCAGACAGGAAATAAAATATCCCCTCAACACTTGAACAAACAACATAGTTCAAAAACCCATTGCCATATTATCACTAACATGGACAAATATTCACGGCGTTGGATCTTACAATTCAATCGTAGTAAAGGACAACAATGAACATCTCCTCCACATTTACTAATCATCCATGTTGCGATACATATCACAAACAACTTCAACGTATGAATGCATAATAAAATTCGATCTTCAAGTTGATTTACCTCAACTTTAATACAAAACGAAAAGCACGCTACATGTCCCAACATCATCATGTATTTCGCGACTACATATTGACACTTTTAGTCTTAGTTTTATATTACCTACTTTGATAATAACCTGTCCCTTAGATGGAGTGTTATCCGGTAACGATCTACCACTAATACCGAACACATGAAATATCGAATCATGTGCCAAACGGGGAGATATGTCCGGTTCCCTGACAACCATCTGCATTATTTCTTCTTCGTAAATTTTAACGATCAATTTCCGATCGATGTTCCCCTTTATAGATCCTGGGACTTGTTCCTGCTCTGCACCTCTTCTACTCCCATCGCCACTACAAATCACATGATTCACTGCTCACTGTTCCTTGTTGTAGTAGCAGTACTCACTAGTTAGTGGTTCTGCCCCTTCTTCCTCCATGTACCACTCTTTGAACAGAAAGAACAGAACTTGTACTGGTTCTTGTTCCAATCCTTACTTCAGATGATTTTCTCTGCTTGTCTTTCTGTAACCGTACATACTGTCAGATTTTCAGGACTGTCTGATATTCAGAGGGATTAATTTACTTATTAGGGTAAGCAAAAAGGGTGTCATTCCTCATAATTGCGGTACTCATCTTCTTACTAGGCTCGTAATTACCTTCAAACCATTTTCATATTTCTGTATCGTACAATAAAACCGTATTGCATCCCAGAGTCTCTCCTGGATTCGGTTTTGACGCCGAACCTTGATTATAATTCCATTCTATCACAACTTGCTGTACAGAGACATAGTTTAATAAAGGATTTGGTTCCGACCTCGCGTGAAACTGTACACCACCGTCTTGATATAGTGCAACATACGCTATTTCAAATCACCGACTTAACGCTGTCTTCTGATACATAACCAGTTTACATTTCTCTAGATTCCTTCTGTCCCTTTATCGGCACTTCTACACTTTCGAAAACAGTTGTGACATGCAAATTTTTCCATCTTCCTCCATCTTCCGATTGTATCCAAATGTTTTCTGATTCCATAAAGTTTGGCAATGGCTCAAATGCTTACTCCACTACATCCACGTCACTACCATTCCTACTATTGGTCCCTTCTCCAAATTTCTCATCCTTCTCGTAGTCGACGCATTCTGTTTCATTATCATCCACAGTACATTCTTCGTTCTCATTATGAAAAAATCCAATTCAGCAGCTGCATCATCTGCTGCTGTATTCTCCCCTATAAAATTTCTCCTTCGTCTGTCATTCATCTCACTCATATATATGCATATAATTTAGTGTAGAAACAGGAGTAAAGATCATGATCTTTACTCCTGTTTCTACACTAACGAACAATTTCCTATTTTTACTTACGTCAAACCGCTTCTTCGAACGTCTCAATATTTTGCAGTCTCCCGGACCATTTACGCTCTCAGCCCCATTTAAGTCACCAACGGAACTACTATCATCACAAGTAGCTGTCACAACATCTTTATTTCCGTCCTTACCATTTCTTGCATAATCGTTATATTCAACGCCGTCACCGTTCTCAGCAGCCATGTATGACGTTTCAACTCCATTCATATCTAACATATAATCTTCAGTACTGAGTTGTTCGAATAAAAATTACCTGTCGAGTCCAACAGAATACTGGTAGCTTCTTACATCAAATCAATCAGTCCCCTTTCTTCTAATAATCTCATCTACGAACTGCAGTACACGTCGTTTGTCAATTGGAAAATGCGCATCGACCATGTTATTACCATCATGTAATGCAGGATGGACAATCCCTGTCAATTAAAATTTCGGCTGTACGCAATTTTAGCAGCAATTGCAGAAAATAAATCATTTTTGTAGCGACGGGTGTTATCACTCACTATTCCTATGTCAGTACATTGTGGCAACTCTTTTTAACAAGAAATATCAACACCTCTAATATGATTAAATCTCGACACATTCTTGCGATGCCTCATTTTGTATGATGTGATCTACAAAATAACTCCAAATAATCCTTCTTCTACACTGCTTTTTCCATTCTGCCATACTGCTTCGACTATCGCCCAATTATCTCACTAATGTTCGAACTTCTTTCTTCCAGTTCGCTCCGCTTCCTTTACACCCAATTTACGCTTCCTATTCTACGCTCTTACAGTAGAATATTACGGAACCGTACCATGAATCTGCCTTTTCCCAAAATATTGGGACGTCAACTCGCGGTACCGTTTCGGTTCTAATTTCATCTTGTAGTCCACGAACAGAACACATGTCGTACCTGCAGGTGCCTTCTTTACTTTAATCAAATATATCCAATACTTTTAGACTGCGGGTCATGTACAAGGTCAATATCCTTCTGCAGCCATCGAGCACTGCATTTGCATTATATCTTTTCCAGTATTTCTATCTCCAATCTCTTCAATATCCCCTCTCCATACATTCTATGAATCTCTCTCTCTGTTACTCATCTTCAGACCCACGTAGAAGTGCAAAATTGAAATCATATAACGGCTCTGTGTCTTTATACGAGACATGCGTCATTCAATTGCATTTAAAATGTTGTTTAACACCTTAAAGCCTGCAAAAATCTTTCTTCTGTGCTTCGCCAAATTCAATTTCTTCACCGACAAGTTCCCTCATTTTGGATAGGTTTTCATACACCAAACCATTCACCACATAGTCAATACAGGCTTTTCACTTAACCTCCCCCACTTATAATTTTTCAACAATAACAGTTAACAATGACCTTCCCAGGTGTACTTTTCTTGTACCTGAATTATTTTCTGCGTAATACTTTCTCCACATGCTCTCCGGGCACATTTTCCGCATTATACACGGAATGTTTGTATCTCTCGATTACACCTCATACGACGTGTTCCCCATGATATACTATGCACATTGTCATTCCGCAGAATGAAATGAATAGCTCTGAGAATTTGGCGATGTTTAATGAATCAGTCGCATCCTCCATCGCACTCTCCCATCAATACGTCTTCATTTTCATTAAAATTACCTCTTTCGTCATAATTACCATCATTGTGCTCATTATCATTGTAATATTCGTTTCCTTTTAGAAGTATCTGCATAGCTTTGCCTGGTAGATGTACAAACAAGCATGCCATTAAGACAAGTTTTTCTACAATATCCTTGTCAGAATTTTCAAGAGCGGTCACCATGTCCTCAATGATTCTGTTACTTTTACATTTCACCTTTACCAATTCCTCGTATAGTCCATTACCGTCTTTAGGAAAAACATTAATGCGATTAGTTTCCTTTTACAGACATCATCCACCCTCACTAAGGATTTGCGGCACTTCACAGGTAGGTTCCTCTCCGTGGGATATTTTCTCAGGCACCCAGGGATGTTAGTGAAACGGAACCGTGTAATTATTCTTGACGAAAACAACTGTCTTGTGCCGGCTGAAAATTCTTTTTTCCACGCCTTTCCGGAGTTCATAATTCCATCAATGTTGACTGTGGTATATTCATCATCAATCAAATCATTTGGCCGGTCAATGTTTTCGGTACATTCATTTTGCATTGCGAAAATAATAAAACTTATTTTATTGTTCTGTTGCAGTGATGTAGCATTTCAGTAAAATGAAATTTTTTTAGTTCCTCCGTAAATCAAATTTAAAAGTAGGTTTTTAAATTTATTTCTTTGGACTGAATGATTCGTGATTGCTTTACAAAAACAAAAAAGTTTAAATTTCTAACAAAATATATATCTTCGATTTTTCGAAAAACACAGAGTATCCAAAAAAGAACGTCCTTTAAACCGATAAATTTAAGGACCGCTCCCAGCCATGGAGGAGAGGTGAATCCGATTCGTAATATTCCGACACGATACTGCGATTAATAGAAGTAGAAGCACAGGAAGTAGCCGCACCTCCATCATCTGCAAGACAATCTAGGGCACGACAGCCACCCTCGCCCATTGGTACCGGTACTGGTTCACCTCCAAGATCGCCAATTAACGCTGATATTAGCTCAACTCAATCTCCAAACGTACCACCAACTTCGCCTATATCATCACCTAAGTCTCCCACATTCTTGTGATATTAAACTACTCTATCCAACGCCCATTTTCCCTCCAACTGCCAAACAGACCCCTGGGCATATCAAACATCTCAATCCTTCACATGTACGTAGTATGAAACGTATTCAACTACAAAGGGAACAATGTAAGTAGGCATTTGGAACAAAAATATTGCTGAAAACCCTACCACAAACACATTTTCAAACATCAAATACTTCAACAACGCGAAGGGAACCAATATCTCAAAAAATCTAAACCTCAACAAAAGAACCTTCGATGCCATATCTTCAATACAATGTTCTGGGCAGAAATAACTAGCGATCAAACTTGTTAAACACATCAAATAAACCGTAAATAAACTCTTCAAGAATAAATTTGGAAAATATTTGTTAGAGCATCTATACCGGTTGTCTTATTTTGTCGAAATACAGAAAACTGTAAATTCAAGTCATGTGTTCAAACTATTGGCTGGAAAAATCTGTCAGTTTTTCTCTATTCTGATAGTAAATTTCGTCCGGGAAAAAATACTGAAAAATGTGACAACTCTCCCGGTCATGGATTGTTTCCTGTATTCTACCTTGACGATGACAGCCGGTGCGTGCACAATGAGTTTTGAGGACAGCGACAACAGTGATTTTTAGAACAAGGCTGTTGCTTTGATGGCGTTGGACGGTACTTTGCCTGGCTTTGCAGCTTTGGGTGAAGAAGGTTAAGGCCCGTCAGAGGGGACGAAACGAAAACGACGGTCGAGACTACCGAACAAAAGGCGCACCTTTGCATAGGCCAAGAACCTCTTCGATACATACTACTTTAGCAAGGCGAGAATCTATAGCGAGAAATATCTTGAACGCAGATTTCGCATGCCCTACTCGATATTTGAGCCTATAAATGCTTTGGAAGGCCGTGGAATTTTTGTGGAGCGCAAAGATGCCGCCGTAAATAAAGACATATATCCTCGTATGCACATAATTGCATCCCTACTAGTTTTATCGTACGGAAAGGCGTACGACGAAATGTTGGTACCACCTCCTCCACCATCAAGGTGGAGTGTGTAACTTGAAATTACTTGCACACTGTAAATAAACTGGGCTACCACAACATACAGTACAAATCTGTCGTCCGATTGGTCAACATGGCACTGACGACGGTGGCCAAAATTACGAAAATTTTGAAGATACGGTTCCGGACGTCAGTATCTTTCAAAAATACTGACGTCCAGAACCGTATCTTAAAATTACGGACATTCATAGGAATGCTACATCCCGATAAAGGTGCAAAAACATTTCCCTATCCCAAAATTGATGATTTTTTATTTTTTTGCGGATGCAGAGACCGGTAACGATGCTCTTACAATTCTTCCTTATTTTTGAAGTCTACTTTTCTCCTTTTTTAGTCTAATTTTCCAAATATTTTAATATATTTTTTCTTGTCGTTTGGTGTCAATTAATACCTCAAAATATGAAAATATGAAATATTTACACAAATCCAAAAAAGTATAAAAGTTCATAAAAGCAAAGAAAAATCAAAAAATGTGGGCGAATTACATTCAATTTAAAATAAATGGCAGATGTAGAAAGACTTCTTTCATAATTAGAAGCTTATGAACATGTGAGAGACTCCCATACTTCAAATGCGTTCTAGATAATTTCATGTCCAGACATGACAACATCAATAACGGCACGTGTATTAAACAGATTCTTGAAGAACCTTCTGTCGAATTTCTGTATACGACGGACAACGTACATGGTCTAACAACCCTTTGCCGGATAATTCGAGGTTACTTAAAGATTCAAGGTATCCTAAACTAACTGTTTTAACGTCCTGAGCTGAATCAATGAACCACAGTAGCTAGTTACAGAACCAACTGCTATATGTGTACGCCGGATTGAACTTACCGATACTGTTTTGGAATTTGAACACTATTTTCAGTCTGTATACAATGTTTGGGGTCACTAAGCTAGAGTTTTCCGTAATCTGCACCTCCTAACCCACACGTAATAATCAATCCACTGGCATGTAGATCTCAATTGTTTTCAATTAACGACATGTTCCAAATAAACACGACCAAATTAGAGAGATTTAACTATTCCTGAAAATACGACAACAAAATGAAACACTCACAGTGAACCTACCTGAAACATTCCCCTTCCTAAGCAACAGAAAATGCTACATTTCTTAAATCCCGGACAGATACAACACAGTACATAACAGCCTTGACAGCACATCCGTCGAAATATCAATCACAGCTACAGCATATACCACCCATAACTCAACTTAAAAAACTTTATAACACAACCCAAGCTATGCTTGACTGATCAGTTTGTGACCCTAATTCTGCAGATTTAATTTTCGTACCGTGCGCATCACAGCAATAATGCATTTTAATGGGTGATATTTCAAAACTAAAAGAGAACGAGAAAGTACTGTTCTGTACATAATGGGTCTGTCATTTGAATATACCAAATGTAATAAGCTCGTTCACAAATACTGTACAGTCAATGGTAATGGTACTATCATCTGCAATATTTTCGTTATCGCTGGATTGTATTTTGAGGACGTACAATTCAATATTTACTTCAATGTTGGCAAACCTCCTGGTACATCGCTAAATATATATATAGCTACAAAAATATTATTCAATCTTTCTTTTCATTTCGAATATATTTACACGTAATACAAAAATATAGTATGATTACTCCTTATCAGCGGTATTCCCATACCTACCCCCATATCGATACGACCAATTCCTTCTTCTTCTATAGGCCCCACTTTCATACACCTCGTAACTCCCTTTCCGCATGCTAATCAACTTTCACTATCGTTCTTTGTCGATGTGATACCACGAAATATGTGATATAGCGACCAACGATATGATATGGCACAATTCGTTATTGCGCAACTGATAATGAACAAACCTATAGTATTTAATCACGTCACCCGTTACATATTTCTCACCCCACCGGCATGTGTAATCA
>JAULBU010042874.1:0-14196 GCA_032358235.1 Odonthalia washingtoniensis | reverse complement strand
TACTGTCCACATGAATGAAAGTGTCTTGCTGAGATTACCAGATACAATATCAGCTGAAGCACAATACCATACTATACGCTGCTTCAATTTCGTGTATGTAAATTTCGTCATAGATCGCATCGCAAGATTAACATTGTATTTCCCTCTTTCTTGTATCTGTCTCTGCATCTCACTTGAAGAAGGTACCTTCACTTTGTCAACAACTCTATATTCTTAGTAACAAGAGATACAATTTGACATAACCTGATACCGTCGCGTAAATCTTCAAAAAATTAGAATAGCTTCTTCTTCTTTTTGATGTATATCCTGATCGTGATGTTGATTCTTACAAGCTACATGTAAAGAAATGTAAGGGTCTACAGAAAAGTGAGAATTGAGCAAGACACAAAGTACAGGTAATAATCATCCAGCATGATAATTCAATAAAATACCCCAGCTGAATTTACGCCGTGCAGATGAATTTATTTGTAATTTCTCGATGCAAAGACGTTTCAGTTTCCGACAGATTGATCAACTTGTTAACAACATAATTGCGAATACTCTCACACAGCTGCCTCGGTAAAGTCTTCCAGCGATATTGGATCAAGCGATCAAGAATTTGTAACGTGAAGAACTTTGCTTCAAGTATCTCGTAGGTGGTGGTGTTTTTATCGTTGTTGATGATGATGATGATGATGATGACGATGATGATGATAATTTGTGAAGACCTGTTGTTGCTGAACCAGTGACTGGATGTAATGTAGGTGCAATTGATGAAGAAGATGTTACAATTTCATAGAGAGGAATAAGGTGGTTGAAAGACGTGGTTCGATGGCGGTTGATTTGGCGGCTGAGAGGGAAGGTTAAGCTGATCGCAAACATTTTTTTTGTCGGACGATGGAAATAATCAGAAAAAAAATCATAATCTGTAAGAACCACAGGTACTATAAAGTTTTGAACAAGTGTCATGTTCTTTGAATTTTCATTCGTTGCAAAATTTACAGTTTTCAGAACATTTATCTTACCGCAAGGCTAACGGCTCAATAATTGCACAGCCATGACTTTGTTGGTGAATGGGATGCATCGAAAAGTCCAGAAGTTGTGGACATGTTCGATGCCTGGAAGAACACATGGTACTAACAAAGCAGGAATTTCAATTCCAATGAAGGACGCATAAACGTAGACGCATGGTACTACACAAACAGGACTGTCATTAACTATGACATAAACATAATCAAAGAAAAGCAGCATCATATTCATTGCAAAGATGATGGTAAAAAACATTTACTTCCCTCTTCACCCCTCCCTATTCTTCTCCAAAGTCCGCACTTATCTTTTCCTCGGTGTTCACCTCCGTTATCATCATTAACAGAAGAGATTTGTACCGATCCGAGTCTTTTCGAACCAGTTGCATCAGCCTGTAATTTCTCTCCGCCCTTCTCTCGCGCTTCTGGCAACAGGCTAATCCGTTCATGGCCTTCGTAGACTCGTCTAATTTCTTTTCCTTCCGCTCCCGATATTTCTCCTTTTTATCTTCTTTCTTTTTCACACTGTCCCTTCTCCTGCTTTCCACCACTTTCCGTCTCACACAATTTTCTTCATCTTCTCTACCTTTTGTAGTTACATCCGATTGAAAAGCCTCTTTTATTGCTTTTTCTTAGATTTATTAGTCACCCCTCAGAACCTCGGATAGGCTCATAGAAATTCAGCTGCCTCTATGTATTTGAATTCTGTTGCGATTTTCCTCTCTCCATCAGCCATCTGTATTCCCGCTCAAGCCTCGTATACCTTCATTGTCATTTTCACCAGTTCCTTCTCCGTTCTTCCACTGTTTCTTCCGTTTTGAACATGTTGCTTAGCAGGTAGGTAATGTGTTACACCCTTCCTCAACGCGTACCATTTATTTTTCATGGCTGATGGCATTTTACTCAATTTAAATTTAGTATAGCAATAATCGCTGATTACCTCCGACATGTTCTCCTCCGTTTGATTCGTCTCTTTCATACTTTCATTAATCCACGCCTTTGCTAGGTACAGTCGTTCTTCTTTCGATAAATGTTTCCCCTCCCTACTCTCGTCCCCAGATTCATCTCCGACGTCACCTGCAGTTTCTATTACAGGTACCACTGCTCCGTCCGTTGATTTTCGCTTTTTGTTCTTAGATCCTACCGGTAGGCCTTTCCGTTTCTTCTCCGGTATAGTGCTCGTCGAAACAGGGGAAGGTAATTTTTCACTAACTGGCAGGTTGCGTAGTGGGATTAATAGAAAAGTTAGAAATGTCAGTAGGATTGTAGCTGTTACATATGTTAGTGACAGTCATCAATTCGCTAGTCGCTTTATTGAGTTCTCTTTGCTCATTGGTCGCTGGATTCTTGAATCTACGGCTGTAAATAGTTTCGAAGTTTCTCTTCCGAATAGTTACCCCTGATGCTGGTCCTACGCTGCATGTCGGTACATGTTTAATGAATTTCCCTTCCATGGTGAACATGTCCCGCTTCTGTGATCACCTGTTCTACCCTCGTTCCTGAAAACTTTGGACTTTGTGTGTTACTGCATCGACTTGTAGAATATCATCGTATCCACTACCTCGTGATGTGGACGAATCACTAGGCGTGGATGGTGGTGTAGGATATGAATCCCTGATTTTTGTGATGTCCATAGTTGATAAAAGTACCGGTTGGTTTGGAACACTTTGGATGTTGAGTTGTAATAACATTCCGGGTTTGTCCTGCTCGGAGCAGAAAAAGGTTGTTTAAGTATCTGTTCGGATCACAGTTCCCGCTCAGGTTATTTGGTTTTGTCCAGCCTCGTCACCCTCCAGCAGTTCCCCCTACCTTTCAAAAAGTATATCATCACTATCTACATCCCGCCTCTGTTTTTTAAAAATTTAGAAAAAAGTATAAATTTTGGACCACTGAAAATGATGTTCTTTTGGAGCCATTGAACTTCGTACAATGGTTCCAGAAGCCGTTTGGGATTTTACCTTGATACAGATACTCAGATCAGCTATTGTCGCCCCAACACTTCTTTCCCGCCCTACCAAGAATGCACGGTGCAATTGTATTCCCAAAGGAGGCTCACTCCGAGCAGTGGACAGAGGTGTATTTCACAATACACCTTCGCATACGGGCCAGAAATAAATGATGCGAAACTAAACTTTCAGTTGGTCGGGCCAACTGTATGTTTAATTTCACTTAAAAAGAAAGTGGTCGGTTTAATTTCGGGTTTGGTTTCAGCGGCCTCAAACTAAACCCGTAACTAACCCCGATTAAAAAGTAATAGACATTACAATAAACTAGGGATGCCCCATTTTCTCTCCTTTTTACTGTATGGAGTACAATTTTAATCGAAACTATACCACATAGAGATGCTCTTACTTCTGCTATGAATTTTTTAATGGCGATTCCACTTATTTAATTGTTGATATGGATGTCATCCATCAAAAGACGTTGATTTTTTTAAGGAGACAAAATGGCAAACTGCTTGCAGCGTAGGGCCGTAGGTTGTGATGTTTGAATACCAGCAACGTCGTGTATCGTACGTATGGATTTAATTTCGGAAAGAATCCCGGCGGGACACACAGCTCCTTCGTCGTAAAAGACCACGTTTCGTCTTCCGACACCTTCGGCCCTGCATCACATGGTACAGTTTGCAAACCAAGAATGACCATATTTCACTGTACAATGCTTCACATTATCAACCGTCACAGCTATTATTGAATAACACATTGTGAAGACGCTCTCTAATATACTCACCGCACGTACTAATCTACAATCTTATATTGACACGTTACAACGTTTCTGCACTTCTATAGTATTAACGCAGCCTCCGTTGTACTATGTGGGAATAAATATCAACTAGGGAAAGTCCACGATCAGTAGGAGAGAAGGTGAAATAATGGACCATATGGTAGGATAGAGCTTTACTTAGGGTTGTAGGGAGAACTAGGGGAGAGTTAGGGGGAATATTGAGAATTAGTGCCTTAGATAAGATACTCCCCTACTGATCTTTAAATGGCCCTATCAACAATCACTGATTCTGGGGAAGAGGTGTTCGAACCGAAGTGGGATATTGGCACATGTATCGTTGGAAATCTGACGCCAAGTTTGTATCTGTCAGAGATTTTTGGCGTAATTGAACTAGTATGTTTAGCAGGGGGTCAAGAAAGAAGTGCTAGAAGTGTGATGGTGGACGCCCCGTAGCTTTGTCGGCTCATCCCAATGAGAGACCGGTTTCGTGTTGTTTCCGGTAACACGTGTAATTCTATTTTGCAGGAGTCAACGAGCATTGTTTTCATTTGTTGTGGCTGTGCGTAATCTTGGGTAACTATGAAGGAATGGTTGATGTTCATTGGGAAACTGGAACTGTGGTAAATGAATTACGAAGACAGAGTCCTGAAAATAGGGATGATGTACAGTGAAGACATTCAGTACACAGTGACGATGTACAAGATATTCTTGAAAGTGATTGTATTTTTAGGTGTCCAATTTACGTCCACTTTAAGTCAAGAATACAGAAAACTCACTTGTTATGTTTTTGTTTGAATAGAGATTATGTACTCAACTTTTGGAAACGTTCTGCCTTGTTCATTTCTTCTGGACGGTGTTACGGTCCACTACATGTTAAAAGCTCTAAAAAGCGGTAGATATGTCTAGAGTCGGTACCTCAAATGCAATGGAGGCAAAAATAAAAATTTTATTCTCCACTTTGGAGCTAGCATCAAATGGGGTTTAGGATAGAGCCATTTATAGGTACCAGTTGGCTACTTCCTGGATGCCATTACACGCTGTGGAATACAGGTATATCTTCTGAATGTAATCAGTGATCCTCATGACTTGTCATAAAGATTGTGATCATTGGTAAGAGGCGTTTTGTGCTACAAATAAAAAGCGAAACATCACTTTCTCCAAACATATGAAACTGAGTTTTGTCTCTAAGAGAAAATGACACTAAGTTTAGAGAGGAAGCGAGCGCTGCGGATCATGATGTGACAAGAAGTGGATTACGATAAAATTGACAGGTCGAGTCAACTAACGTTCTGTCCAGATTAATTTCAGTTTTGTTAATGATCTCATTAGGTGATGGTCGCGTTGGACTAGGACTACGCATAGGTAGGCTTAATGAGCCAAAAGTTGCTGCCCACTTTCCAAATATTTTTGCGACTGCTCATCGAAGGAAGAAAGGGACGCACTTACCTTTTTTGGTGGAAATTTTGACGGCGGTTCAGTGTCTTGGAAGTCTGAAATACATAATGAGTTCCGCTGTAAAGCACATCTGAACCGTGACTTCGATGTTTTATCTGAATTTGTAGATGGTAAAAGTTTGCTACTTAATCTAGAAGAGATCGAATCTGTGGATAAACCACTTTACAGTAAGCGGAAATCGTTCACTGGTGGAATTTTTGACGACCAAAGACAACAGTCATCATTAATAAAGGAGTATAGAGACGGTGTACTATCCCTTGAACGCAGTAGTCCGTCAGACAGCTCTAGTTTTCCTTTAAACGCAGCAGTAGAAATAGAAACTGCAAAATAGCAACTTAATCAAGAAGGAAACTGATTCTCTCAACTTTCTAGATTACCTCTACCGAACTGAAGGCACGAGAGGTAAAAATATTTAGATTTATGGATATGGAACCACTCCTTACAAGAAACTTGTTCCTGCAGAACACAGGATTCATCTTAATCATTATGCTGCAATTTTTTAAAATGACAAATGCTGTATATATGAAGGCATCAGTTAATGGAATAATTTATGTTGCAATTGTCTTGTATCCTCTATCAGTTCTGGATGATCACAAAAAAGAAATAATGGGCATTGTAAAAAAAGCTGTACTTTTTCTATATTCAGATTTAGATAGTGTCACAGTTCCATCTGTATCATCAAATGTGTACGATCATGATCAAGATTATGACGGGTTCAAATACACAGTGTTCTTATGGCGCTCTATGGATAAATATATTTGGAAGAATGGGGCGTTTGAAAATGGTGAATCTATTTCTCCCGGACCGACACGATTTTTTCGAAGGTAAAACCGTTCGTTGATGTAATGTCGCGTTGTATGGAAAATAAAGAGTGGTAGAAAAATTAATCTCAATTGATCTCAGTTCATTTTCCTCCGTCTTTTGAACTATCTTTTGTACAACAGCTATTTTCTTCACCGCGTTCATTCCGGAAAAAGTAGTCTAGACATTCTTTTGTGTTTCCGGAACTGGATGCCTACGTTCAAGAGGCGTGTTGTTGAGTAGATAAGACATCTACTATCCCATGCGAATTTTGGGGGTCCATGTAGGTTACATACAGAAAACTACAGTGTTTGAATGGTAACGGATGGTAACTGAAGGAAAAATCTACACAATTTGAAGATAAAATGCATGGGGCATTAGCTGTGGCGCACAGATACTGTATGTTTTAATGTATGAGGCATAGAAATTCACTTACGGACGGCGGAGAATAAATGGAAGAAATAGTCCTGACCAACATACATTGTTTGAAAAATTACACCAATGTATCATTGAAATTTTCGTTCATACACAGGAGATTTTTGTCTCTGTAATCTAGGCTCGTAACTACACATTGTGTATGAGACGTTGAATGAATATTTCATATATACTGCGAAAAATGTAGTTTGTAATGTAAGTCACATTGACTTTTACATTCATGTTTTTGAATGTTTGAGTGTATGTACACTACATTAATGCATTCATATGCCGTATGCAATCGTGAATGGTTCATCCATTCAACATTCATTTCATGACTGTGAAAGTGGATGGTTATTGCGATCTATGATGTATATATCTGTTATATGTAAGAATGATATGATGGCATATGGGAATGATATATAGAATAATAGCAGTATACATTGCAATACATGTATGACAATTATAGTATACACGATATTAGTATTTTTATTATTTGTGATATCATGCTATATAAAATTGGACAATTTGATAAAAATATGAGAAAAACAAAATAACAAATAAATGTAATGACAAAAAACGTGATAGAGATGGAGCTATGACAAATTGTATTGAATAAGGAAAATTGAAAGAAAGTAGAAACTGTGCAGTAAAAGAAGAATGAGAACCACCATAATCAACGACCAAGAAACGCATCCAATAAGTATATATTTATATATCCTCTTATATGAGATATATACAACGGAGTTGTTCAAGCTCATACCCATCCGTTCTCTGTGAAAAGATGCACCATAGACGTTCTTATCTTGCAAAATTTTCAAGTACATGTCTAGCAACAGCTAAAAGTAATCGCACTGAAAATTTCATTCCTAGCTTGAGATTCACAAATTCATCTTTCAGATTATCTTGTAATTCCATACCCCAAACACTCAATTTACGACCTCTACGAGCTGACACGCGAACATGAACAATATATTTGCAACTTTTATCGGAGGTCTTATTTTAATTAATCGGTGTGAAATACAATCTACGTCTTTATCAGATAAAATATTTTCAGCATTTTTCCACCAAGACATACATTTCGAAATGTTTGAATTATGAGGAGATCCAAAGAAACTTGGAAAGTTTCTAATTGTTCTGATCATTAATCCTTTCAAGGGATGGCCATAACTTATATCATTCCTCATCCAAGTGACAGCTGCTCTACGTTCAGGCTTCGTCACCACTTGTTGAGCCCTTCGCTTTCTGTTCCTTGATATATTTGATTCATTTCTTGTCCCCGTGATATGAGACCTATCCTTACTTTGAGTGGAGCTGTGATTGTTAAATTCAATAGAGTTTTGAGGGTTTATATCACTCTCACTTTCATTTCTATTAGTATTGATTATGTTGTTGATATCGTTTTTATTATCGTTATTATTGTTGCTGTTTTTCTTTCAATTTGGTCTGATTCGTCGTCACCATCATCATTCACACTATTTGGTTAAAGAACTTGGTTTGATGATTGGTTTTGTAATTGATCTGATAATTGCTGCAGTAACACACATTTTTGTTGAGGTTCTTCAGTATTCATGATCTCATTGAGACTTTCTTGATGCAGTTTCTGCAGTTGTTGCTGCTGATCGAATATTTTCATTAACATTTGTCATTGTGAATTCTTCTGAGTCTGTCTTCTTTTTTTGCTTTCTAAAATGCAGCTTTGATGGCTGAAGTGCTGTATTTATTCATTGTTTTGTTCATATGGAGATGATGAAAGAAACGGTGAAATGATGAAAGAAACGAGAAAAATGGTTAAATATTCAAATCTAATGTTAGCAATGTACCCAAGAAGCAGAGTAAATAACTCGTTTTGTGTGCTGATCAAAAATCTGTTGTACTCATTTCATCACCGTGGGTTTCTTTGTTAGTTGTTGTATTCATTTCAGCATCTTCGGTCTAATTTGTTAGCAGCCGTTACATCTCGAATTCAATATCATATTCATTATGTTGGATCTATAACGTATCTATAACGGATGCGTTATGTTGAATCTATGACGATGAAGTAATTTTTGAATTTGTCTGTTACAAAATGAAAGGTTCATATGTCGATTCCATAATGAGCAATAAAGGTAATCTTGACAGACAGTGTAATTGATATCGAAAGTACGTGAGTTTCGTTCTCAATGGGAAATGGGCCATTTCACAACTTGAATTTAGTGAGACTTTTTAGCAGTAATATAATTAGTAAAAGTGATACTAATTAATTTTTTGGTTAAATAGTTCAATCAATTTATTAGATTAAGTTAATCAATCTACATATATTGCCTTTTTTGGGGTGTGTGACATTAGTCTGAGTGAGACTAATTATACAAAACGGTGTAGTCTAGAGTCGGTGCCTAAAATGCAATTGATGCAAAAATCAAATTTTAACAGGGTAGATGACAGTAAAAATGTGTGTACAGTAGTAGTAGAGGTGTTTTTATATGCTGGTAGCAACTAGGCTGAAGCCAGTGTGCTAGGATGAACCTTGCGTTTTGCTCATTATAATCTGGGATGAGCTAGCATGAAACTAGGTAGCAGAGCTAGTAGCTATAGTCTAGAGGTATCGATGCTGTCACGATAGAAGGAAGACGAGTATAGTAGGTGAATCTGAGATGGGCGAATGACCTCAAAATGAAGAGTGATATGAGACCTGGGGCGCGCTATAATAATGTAAGATGGGTTGAATGAGTAAAGAGGAACTCGGTGTTCTTTCTTATATACTTAAGTAGATAAAACAAGTAAGGTGAAAGTGACTAAATACTAAAGTCATACAAAATGTAGTTTAACAAGAAGGAAATGGCACCTATTATCATTGGTCATGTGATTCATTACAAATTTGCATATACATGTTGTCGTAAACAGTTTTTCTCTAACGGTCTCTAAAGGGAATGGACGGTGCAAGCTAATACATAGATTGAAGCGGGTGCCAGGAGGGTTCGTATATAAATCTCTGATTAAAGTAGCCCATAAAAATTGGTGCATTCCAGAAAGTAAATAAATGTAACCAATGACATTGATGGATTTCAGAACAGTAATGTTCACTCTAACTTTTTGACGATTACAGTTTTTACAAGTGTACTATAACCAAATGTTTCGTCAGATGTAACTGATTCATGTTCGTGATAGTCGATGGGAATATTTGCATTGAATTGTAGGACTTGAATGGATTATATCAAAGGACTGTTTTCTTCAGTGCAAAGGTCGGCAAAATTCAATCTTTCAGGTATCCATATTATCTTGCGAACGTTAACGCATTCGAATTCATATCTGATCACAATTGTATCCAATCTTATTGACTTTCTATGCTATTCCGTTGAATTGACAAAGATAAGAACAGGCCTTTAGTGTCAAGTGCTATAATTAAGCTCATTAACGACTATAAATTGTTGAAACATTATTTGCTAAACTTTTGCCTTCATCTATTTCCTCGCCTGCAGCAAAATTTTCAGCTGCTCCTATACTGCGAACTAGTCTTTTAGATTTGTGACTTGACTAAGATAGAATATGAAACTTGGATTCCTTCTGAAATTCAACATATAAAATGCTCCCAACATAGCACAGTTGTCAGCAATAGTTTGGAATACAAGCATCGGAAAATAAGAGAATTTCCATCATTTCCATGCAATCTGGTTGAATAAATGACATAGTGGTTCCAAGCTTCTTGAGTAGCCGGAGGCCAATATGTTGATTGATAAATTGCTTAACCGTGGCATATGGTGCTTGTTGATCCATTCTTAATGAAAATTCAGCCCAAAAATGAATGACGTTATACCTAGCTATCCAATTGAATAATTGAGTGATTCAAACGATTTTTGTCCAATGTCTGATATTTTTCGTTAATAAAATGTCGTATGTGTCTTGATAATGTAAACGCCTCAAGAACATCCAACTTGTCGTCACCATTAGTCTCAATTGAGTAGTTATCGTTTAAGATGATGTTTAAACAGAAAAACCTCTGGTGATTAGGACCTCGAACGATTGTACTAAGTTTAAAACGTCTATCTATTAATTTAATCACCTTTATAAATACATCGTGTGTCCCAGAAATGAGAATATCTTCTAAACTTTTAGAAAAAATGCAGGTCAACTGTGTACCAATCATTATTAAAAACAGTTGGGGGATGATAGGAATTTGTGTGACTAATTTCAATTAGAAAAGAATCATGTAACACTTTCCATTTAGAGTTCCATTTACCACGCCATATGGGTCATCAAGAAGTAATCATAATCCCTTTCCACGATCACAGATTTCATGCGCAGGTATTACATAGACATCATGCATTGTCTTTCCAGTCTGGATAAAAGCAGTCTTCGCATATAGTTTGACTATGTACCATTTATTATTCGTTGCAGTAGACAGTAGAACTCGCATGTCAACAGGAATTCACATAGAACAATCACTTCTGAATTCACCACTTACTAAATCTTCATTTCGGTGCGGAGCTATGCGTGATTTTAGTTTGATTAATTTATTGTCATTGTGCTTTATGTTTTACATTAAATGAGGCCCAGTGGCCTTTGCATTCTTTGGAATCTGATCTTCCGGAATGCCACTGTTTTTTGAAAGTGTGATTCTTCAGAATTATAAAATTGGATGAGTGGAAAAGAGGTAAACCCTTGAGCTTTGAATTTTAGAAACGACTGATTATCGACGTGGTCGAACACAGATTGTAGAACAGGTAGTAAGTTGGAAGATATGTAGGCTGTTGGTGCATTAAGAGCTGTGGATGTTGATGATACATTAACGGTATCGACAGGTGATTCATCAGGAGACTCAAAAACCGGATGTGGAGTATCATTGTTACATACAAAAGATTCCTCTTCCATATTGAGTGTTTGTTTATATCCTTCTTCATAGTTTATATTAAAATTGCCATCTTCATTTCTAGATACAATCTTACCAGGATATAATTGCTTCATCGACGGCCAAAAACATTATTGTAGTAACCTATACCAAGTATATGTTGAGGATCACTGTTAGTAAATTGAAACTGAGTGTCTGATGTCAGCTTTGTATCATTAAAATTATGGTCAACAAAGAGTTGAGGGAATTCTATTCGAGTTTGAAAATAGTTGTCGTTTGTAAAGTTCGCATTGTCTTCATATTAACATCATTGGATGCCACGTTTGAAATCAAGTCGGTGATATAATTACCCAAGTCATTGTTCGCTTGAAGTATCATTGCTGCGAATGATTCATGAGGCAGATAATTCCTTACATCTTCCGTTGCATCGCGGATTACTCTACCTTTACTGCCGGAAACGGTAACATTAAAAGACTCCCAGTCATAGTTGAGAACATTTCGAGGGGATGACCACTTGCCTCTTTTGCTATTTACCGTGTTTATGTAGAATTGTATGATATATCCGAGAGAAAGATGAACTACAGAAATACACCGTAATGAGAGGACTAAGGCTAGCTTGTGCTTCGCCGTGAGCATTTTTGTGCTTCCACTAGTTCGTCGGATGTCGGCACAACAGTTGATGATATAGGACGCGTGAATCCTTTTGCCATTTAGAATGCTGAAAGGCTATTTGAACCGTAAAGATCGTTGAAGAGGCGGTCAGAAAAAACAAACTCAAAACCTCCCACCGGTTTGATTACCAAACTTACACTGCTGGTGGACCCATCATCTGAATCATAATTCTCACTTCCCTGCGAGTTGTCTTGAGAGATACTTCTTGAAGGTGGATCTTCTCCCTTTCTCCTAAACTTCCACTATAAGCATAATACATAGAATCCTTCATCTGACGGTTATCCGGAATCATGCACATATGGTACCGAACTGCATGATTTCCTCTCCATCAAACGATAGTATGTTGAAAGTACCAATGTCTCACGAAAATGGAGTACGGAAAAATAGTTTTTTCTTTCAAGACCAATCGAGACGATATTATCTTCCTGGCTTCTTTTTCATACTGAACTTAAAAATAGGAACCTGGAGTTATCCAATGCGATGTTTCTTGCTGAACAGTCGCATTTAGAAAAACCCGGGGAACCTTGAACTCGGAGAGGAAAGTCGCTATTACCAGCGTAGTCAGGGCAGTTTTTTACAATGAAAAATAATTGCCCGCCACTATTGGGAACCGAAGACGGCCACTGTCGCTTGTTATCTAATTCAAGAAGAGTATCAGTCCAAGCTAACAAAACGTCCATTACAGCTCTTTCATTCAAAATCCATATCATTTCTTCTAACACCCCTGTGGAAGAATAGAGAGCTAAACCGTTGTTTCGATCCTCTTCATCAACTACCAATTCCCCTTTGTTCACGATTGTGGACCAAAGTGTTCGGTTCTCCTCTTTTCAATGATATTCCTTGCCATTAAATGTTTCATAAAGAGCGATGTACAGGTCCTGTAAATGTTGTTGCGGGTAATCAGAAGGTATTTTCATACTTCTCATAAACCCTTTCGGATCATTCTTGCAGGTATCCGCATTGTATTCGAGAATTCAATATCCTTGCTTCATCACTTCCCGACTCTTCGACTTCAAGTAAGAAGCTGCCAGCCTATCTATAAGCTTGAGAGCATAATTCCAATTATTTCCCACATTTTAATCACATGCGAATCCAATATCCGTTAACTCAATGAGGTTGCTGCGCAACCATACCATTTTTCGGATAAAAATCATATCTTCCAGGTTGTGGTAAATATTTACGCGATGGCCACCAGGACTAGAAATTGATTTCAGAAATAGTGTAGGGTAAGAGTCTTCAACCCCAATATCATTTCCAGAAGCACCGGACAGCATGTGTAGAAACATGCGTTTCGCTTTATCATCACGGTTTGCAGGTGTACGTCTAGTATGTAGCAGGTAATCCTCTGGGATCGTTACCTGTGACCTTTTCTCCTCAATTTCAATTTTTTCGTCACACCCGAAAGTTATGACAGTTAGTACAGCATCATTAAAATTAGAATGGTCATCTTCCCAAAGGATACTTATCATTTGATATAATTTTGATGTCCCTTCTTTCAACTTTAGAAACAGTTTGACGCTCCTTTCCATGTCTCCCCTCTGGTGCCTTCTGTTTTGTACGCCTCCCCTTTGCAGCTTTCTTGGTTCGTGCCAATTTTCTTCATCACTGTCCAATAGTTCAATTGGAGGTTGATATTTTTGTACTTCGCTTGCATCACGTCTTGTTCTCGATAATGAAGTGGTCTGCATCGGTCGGGGTTTCGCCTTTTTACGTAAGTTACTCTTCCCCTTTCCCCCATTCGCTGCATTTGGATGAAAGTCCTTCCAAACATTTTCCCTTAGACGTTCTACCTTCCCTTCCATTGCAGTCATGAATGCGGGGTATATGTGACGACACTGGCCATGTTCATATTTGAAACTTTTCATTCCATTGAAGAATGATCTTCCAACTGATATTTCCATTGTTGGCGTTTTCTAATCTCCACATCTAATAGTCTATCGTAGTCAGAAGGGACGTCTTCTGTTTTATGTTCAAATCCATTCACGATTGACTAGTGTTCATTGTGCAGCATCTCGATGAACATCATTGGGTTGTCATAGAAGAACCTTGCATTACATTTTCCTCCGTTCTTGTTCAAGTAGCACTCCACAAGAGCTCATTATATCAACACTGCATCCTCCATGGTCGCTCTGAAAAGTATTGAATAGTCAAAAACGTTACCTCTCCGATACCATTGCCAACATCAATGATTGTCAAGCCAACTTTGGCTCGAGTTACGCTTTCCGTGTCACCAAACAGGTGTATTCGGACAGATGATTAAATTATCACAATACAGTGTCAAATAACAAGGAGCACATGCAC
>JAULBU010042863.1:0-14202 GCA_032358235.1 Odonthalia washingtoniensis | reverse complement strand
CACAGGATTCACGCGTGCCAAGTACGGAGCGACACGTGGGGACATGAGAAGGGATAGGATTTCAATATCTAATTGAACAATTAGTATCGAATCCTCGACTATAGTGGGGACACACTACACGTAATATTATCATTTATTTCTGCCTCAAAAGTAGTATACATACCGTCATGATAATCAGGACGATGAACTTAATAGTAAAGGTAGACATTTTACGACAAACCCCAGAACCACAGCTTTCAACTTAGGCAACCTTCTCGCCGCGAAGTATCCCCGGAGTAAGAGAGATCATATCCGAACAGGCCTAAGGATTGGCTAATCCCAGTCGCGAAGAGCAAGATCAGTACCCACGTCAAAACGCGTGCCCGATTTCTGTATATCCCATTCGAATCAACGGAGCACTAGCGTGTCTCCAAAACGATACGACACGCAAAGCTACTTGAACGTTGTAGGGATACTGGTTTTACCTGCTCTCTCAAGGCCTACGTTATGACATATTTCTCCTACTCGTGCACGTTCCTCATCTTCCACTCATCGGATACCTACATATCCACTTATCGAGTTCTCTTAATTAAGGCCGCGTCCTTCTGACTATTGACGACTTAGTCTCGGTTACCCGATGCGTTTCGACAATATTAATCACACACAAACGCATCTACGTCAAACACTACCCGAGAAAACATTGGATTCATCCAAAGTGGTAAACGTTATTATGTCTATCCTTTTTTAATATAATGCGATGAATTTAATCCACGTTCCCTTCTTTTCCCAAGGGGTCCTTAGATGGTTGTTACACCATGCCGCCAGATTTTCAAATACCAATTCTTCGAAGTTTCGCTTCTGTTCGGCCCATTTAACTTACACCGGCAGGAATGAGTACAGATTTGATCCTGAACAAACTAATTGAAGACATCACTGAAGGATCCGCGACTGTTTTTGAGATGATAGACGACCTTGGACAACCTGTGGTAGTATTTTTACACGCAGTGGGATTTGTTGCGGACTATCAAGCCTTATCTGGAGTTATAGACGTCCTGAAACACGGTACAAGAGCTCCGTGAACACGTTGAAACTTTCGATTCAGAACAATAGTAGACATAGTGACGGGTTTGAAAAGTCGAACATACGCATACACAAATACCATTCATTCATCATCATCATCATCACACTGCGGATGTCTATTTAGGTCGTTGGCCCTACGCTCAATAAATATAAGTCCGGCTGAGTCAACAACATGGGAATGGACCACGGAGATGTAAGTGACATATTAGTTGAACGTAGGTGGTCGCTTTTGAAGTTGTCAGTGGAGTTAAATAGAGTGAGGCCTCATATTAATCTAACATCGGAAGGAATTAAGGTTGGCCCGGGACATTTTTATCCATACAATAATAACACTGTAGCACCAGATCATTGCATTAGTGTTCTTATTTCTGGATTAATTCAATATGTTTCAGGCAACTTTCAACCT
This sequence comes from Odonthalia washingtoniensis, assembly GCA_032358235.1. Classification (NCBI taxonomy): domain Eukaryota; phylum Rhodophyta; class Florideophyceae; order Ceramiales; family Rhodomelaceae; genus Odonthalia; species Odonthalia washingtoniensis. Next base: position 12,737 of record JAULBU010042863.1, on the reverse strand, counting down.
CAGAGTTACGACTTAAATTTGACATCCTTATCTCTACATCTCTTCGTCGTTTTGGGTCCTCTGGTCATAACCAAATTTATAATCATAACAGTGGAGGACTACATAGCTCAACTATGATGAATTTATATTCTATTTTTACGATTCTATCTTCTTCATTACAATCAGTATACTACTTTCTAATACCTGCTTTCGAGATTGTTCAAATTATGAAAGAGATTGTAACGCTGTCTTGTTGGTGGCCATCAAAAACTGATCCTGAGAATGAAGTCAATTTATTTCATTCACTAAAACACAATGCTCACCACAAAAAGCTACAATAATTGGCTGAAAAATTTGTGAAGTAGGTTTCTATATTATGCAAACAGTTTTCTACAATGAGATCCTATATTCATAGACCAAATCTACACCCCCTGCTAGAATTATTTTCTGACACAGTACCAGCCTATGGTCATCTATTGTTTATTGCAGAGATGGTTTTTGAGTTTGAACAACAACATCTAAAAGAATATCTATCGTGGGACATAAATGCAAACGGTAATATGTATGCACTTCTACATTGCGTCGGGCAAGACTTTATACGTAGGATAGGAGATCTTTGGAGCACTTAATGCAAAAGTAGTGATATGGATAAAATATTGGAAAGGAGAGGACTTAAAAGATTGATAACTGGTATGACGTATCGAAAGTTTGTTCGAATCTAGAACAAGTTGTAAACAGCGAAATTGAGGAAGTTATGATGAGTGTCGCGGGATCAATCGTGGATTAATTTATGTCTCATCACCATTTTCAATAGACAATCAGTGGAATTGGATTGGTATTAATTCAATGGAGAAAAGTGCAGCTTCTTCTTTGATTGATAATGTGGTACCTTCGTCATGTCGCACGAAACTTTTCGATCTATTTTATGGCGTTGTTCCTTCTTACTTTCAACGAGGTTATACATTAAATGTTTCCAAAGAAATAATGTTGTCGATAAACAAAAAAGGGTGTCGACACTCTGACTATCACTTTCTGTTTCCCGAAGATGGAGTGGAGATAATGGTTCGTAACAGATCCGAAAAAATCGTATAGTAGACATATTACATGAAGGCGACAGTGTAAAAATTTGTTTCGTTGTTCTAGGGATTCTTGGATGGTGGAATGAAACTTGTTGGGACGTAGTTCAACGTCTTACCCACGTTTCTGACACATTATACAATCTGGATCGGATTAAATACAGATCGTTTCAGTTCTTCGAACTTAATCAGTCAGCAAGAAAATGTGCTCTTATACATGTATGTCATAAGTATGGTGAGTGTACATTAAATTATTCAATAAGACGAGTATATCATACTATTTACAATAAGAAAAGTACATCCTTTCATTCCTTCAACCGCAGATTTGGCTTTCCTTCAAGAAGATAGTGATTTAAATTAGGTGCTATATAGAGATGAAATACAAATGAATTTTTGTTTACAATAAGTACTCTGATGGATATTGATTAGTGACAAAGCTTACTTGATGAATTAAATAAGGACGAAATTCTTGTCAGAAATTTGTTTTAATATGTAATTCAACCTTTCTGTGCTGCTGGACTTAAAGATCAAATACAAATTGTAATTAATATAACAACATATATAGTTGATTTTGGATCTAGGTTGGCAGGTGAGGGTTGTGAACAAGATGCAGATTGTTTAAAAGAAAGATGATCTCATTTCAGGTATGAAACTAACATGACACTTTAACTTATCACACAAATATCTAAAATTCGTTTAGCAATTGATCGAATAACCAAATTATTTTCTAACCTCTTTCATTTATATTTTTATATCTATTTTACATCGTTCTTAACAATGAAGATCTATATATTTCGACACTGACTGCGTTTACCGCTATCGCAATCATCGTTAGTTTTATTGTTCAACAAGGTGGAATTGTAGTTAGTACTAGCTGCATCAGTTGTTGCAGATTGTAATGTTAGTAGTTGTGCGATGGAAGTGTTTAGGTAGTTATGTTTTAGAATGTGTGTATGAAAAGTAAAAGTGAGTAAATTCCAAACGTATGTACTATATATATATACGCATAGTATACGCTTTGCATGACTGCCGTATTCTTCATGAAAATATTTTACATTTCTCATTTTCATGTATGTATACGCCATAAGCTATATATATAGCAAATACCATGTACAGATGGAAATGTTGATACAAATAAATTATTGAAATTTTACTAAATTTAGTACTCTAGTTCAACCACAATGCAGATTTATTTTAACAAATTGGTGGTTTCAGCGCAGCAAAAGTGGTGGTTCAAACCAACAAAACAGCTGCAGCTTATCACCTGCTTTAGGTAGATGACGCACAGTACCTACATTTCACTTAAATTTAAAAAATCACCTCTTTTACTGGAATAGCTCCAGCAGGGGCATCAAAAAACAGGTGGGTTTTGAACCTTTTTTGACACGCAGTGTGATGAACCGATCTTTCGATGCGTTCGGTTTCTTCTTTTTGTGATGTCTGCTTTTTGATCGTATCTACCAATCTTTTATTGGTTTCTTCCTCCTGAAATGTGAGGCATGTACTGTATACTGAAGTCGGGAACGAATTCAATCGAAATTTTGCAACATGTGTAATAGAGCTGACTGTTAGTAAGAGTTATGGTCAAATTATATCCTACTTATCTGTAACACATGTATCTGATACAGCGCATCATTTTCTGTATAACCGGAATGAATGATAATTCATTACACATTTCCTGTGTTCCTGTCACAGACTGTATCGTGATGCGTAGGTGGACATTTCTTGCGAAAATACCACGGCATGGGCATTGTACAGGTAGTCCCTACTGAATTAATGTTGTCCATATCGCCAGTGTTTTGGGAAAGGAATATACGTTTCCATTGTGTGCAGTTTTAGAGCAATGAGGGCATTGACTATTTAGTTCATGGTTTGAAATAATTGTATGAGGGAATATCTAGCTGGTTTAGTTTCGAATAAAATTGTACTCCATACAGTGAAGAGGCCATTAATTTTTCCTTCCCTACTAGACTGAACATATGATTATTATTTAATCGGGTTTTATTTCGGGTTTACTAAACCCAAAATAAAACTCGTGAACCTAGTAGGTGCACACCGCTGAGACTAAACCCGAAATAGAACCCAACAATTTATATTTCATCAAAAAGAGACGGTACAGTTGGCCCGGCCAAGTGAAAGGTTAGTTTCACATTATTTATTTTTGGCCAGTATACAGTTATGGACAGTGAAATACACCAGTGGTTCCTTCTTTTTCGGTACCTAATACTGTAGAGGCTCTTGCTAGTTCTAGTATCATTAACATTTCGGTATCTACCATTTGGTTCTTTTAATTTATTATTGCTCCCCTGGCGCACCTCTACCTTTATTAAACTCATGGAGAATGAGTGTCGAATGTGTTCCTCTTCCCTTCTCTTCGTTGGGTATATACTTATTGTTCTTCCTTCCTTTAGTTACTTGTGTCATGGTTAGTGACCTTTAGTTTCCTCTTAGTCCTTCAATTATCTGCGTAATCGATTAGAAGATTTGTAGGCTGGCATACAGTGACGCTTTGACGACCCAAATTCGGGGTCGAGGAAACCTACCTCTTCGAATGAGGCTAGCTCGTAAGTACTTTGTATCACACCTAGGATTTCTCCCAGTTTGCACGTGTATGACGTCCTTGCAAGGCAGATCAGACATGTCTGATCTGCCCTTTCGTATGAAAAGCATCGCAGCAGCTTTGTATCGTTCGTGGTTTAGGCGATGGTTTTGGTTTATTCGGTAAATAGATTCAAGCTTTCTTTTTCTTCCCCAAGCTCTGATCCTTCCTTCTTTATACTCTTTTCCGTCCGGGTGTTACTTGAATGTGACACGTGTGCCATTCTTCGGGCCACCTCCAAATTCTTCTAATTTCCTTAATTAGAGTACACGTATCTATTATACTGCATCTGTAACAATGATTCTTTAAGTGATTATCGTATTACCTCCTGCTTTACCCTATCTACATACATGGATGGTTGTTGTTGCCTCCAGTATGTATGATATATCGTACTATCATTTTTTATTCCAACCGTATTGAAGAAACATACGCATAAAATCCCATCCATTATTATCGCGTTTAATTGTCGACAACAACCATGATAAACCAAAAGCATGGGTCGAATGCAATGCGTACGCCCTCTTGGGGAAATGACTCTGTATGTGAATAAAGTTAGGATTTATGCAACGAAAGTGGATGAGGTAAGTAAAGAGGTAAGTAACCGATGATCGTGGATCTGCAGGCTTGATCATGTGCTCTACCACAACTTGGTAGTTTTGCGAGCTGCTCTAATTGAAGACACGGATGTGCTTCGTTGATTCAAATAAGCAATCGACGGAAATCGGGCACGTTTCGCAACGTGGGGATTACCTGGCTCCGAGCGATGGGGATTAACATGTCCTCAGGCGTGTTTCGCGGAGATATCTCTGCCGCAGGTTGTGTCAAATCTCTCGTTATATACAAAGGTCAATTTCTATTGCTTTGAAGCTGGGGGTATGTCTGTTTTCGTATTATGTGTACCGACTTTATTATCCTTCTCCTCCGTTTCGAGGCTTGGTATGTATACTAGAATTAGAATTAGTTCCAACTGGAAAAATCTGACACACGTTTCAATGAAATCCTACTGTAGAGATGAAAAGTAATACTATTGTTAGGAAAACATATGAGAAAATACTATCGTTAGGAAAACGTAAATATTAGTGTATGGTACATTGATTTCCCACACGTGTATTGTGTGAAATGTATCACTCGTTAACTGAGTGATCTTTCATCTCTTATACAGTTTTATGGTGTCACTGTATTTTTGATCGTGTAATCCCTTCAAACATTTATACGCTGAAACCTCTTCTTAGAGTCATGTTCTTCTGATCGCCTCTAGTTCACTTTCACGGCATCAGCGTCGACGTCGATTTTCGTCCTATGTGTCATACTCTCTACCTCCATATCATCGCCATCCATGGTCAACATAATGCTCGCAGGTCGTCGTGATCCAAAGCCAATGTTGTCGACAATCCCCATCATCGGCGATCGGCATCGTCCTCAAGAATAGACGTCGTCATCATCAACTAATCAAAATTACGTTTATCAGCGAATTGCCATCATCATCAGCCATTGACAATTGTGAACGTCTTGAATCAACATCCTTATCATCAACGAATAATCATCATCGTCATCAACAAATCAATATCATCATCATGAATCAGCCTCATCGTCATCAACGAATCAACAGCATCATCATGAATTGAATCATCATCATCGTTATCGAGTCAACATATTATCAATCAGCATCACGAACGGATCAATATAATTATCATGAATCAATATCCTCATCTCGACCCGCAACTCACGCTTTCACATATATGTCAACCTCGTTCCGGGTTCGTGTCGCACGAACTTGTCAACGTAATCGAATCGAAGTGTACGATTTGAGAGTAATCTTGTTATCTCAACGAACAAAGTAGACGCACAAAGTAGTAGATTGTAAAATTCACTACCACGGTCTTTCTGTGTAAAGTTGAAAAATATTCGAAAATGATTTTTTTCGTGTTGTAGAAAAAGGAGGTGCCCCTCATATCGATGCTCCATCAGGTGGAAATAAAAGTACCATCTCTGTCAGCGTATAGCCTGTAAAGGCGTGTCACATTGGGCGAAGTACTTTGTTTTGAGAGGAACGACGTTTCAAAAATACGCCTCCTGGATTCCTGATCATGTACATGTATACAGAGCTGTTAGAGGTAAACGTAGCATGAATCTTGCTCCGCAATTTCGGAAATTGCCACATGACATTTGGATATTGTCCATTTCACAGAAAATTATTGGGAGTGGTCTGCGTTACCTTCCTTCTCCTAAAAGTTTCAAACTCATTGCGTTCCACTTCAGTAACCATCTCCAACCATCTCCAACCATCTCCAACCATCGCCAACCATCGCCAACCATCGCCAACCATAAACATCAATGACATCACCGACACATATGTGGCACCACCATACACACCTTGCGATGCATCCACGTCGAGAGGTATGGTGAAGATGACAAACTAGATGTCGAACCGTTTCGGATCGTGGCGGAAAGACAAATGGGTATCAGCAGTGCGATATCTGTAGAACAGAGCGGAAAAATACGTGAAGAATATGAGATGCGACACTCAAAACTTGTGAAAATAGAGACGTAGTAGATGAAATGTGGGAACATAATCAACCCGGAATCCATCGCAGGTAAATCGCACTTTCACCAGCATGCAACAAGCTACAAAACTTCAGGAAAATGTTTGAAGGGAGATTCAAACATACTGCAAGAAACGGCAACAATTAAAGTAATGACGATAGCAGCGAATATAAAAATTTAACCAACATTATTAACCCAGACACTACTAATACTGACAATACTAATACTGACACATGCAAATTGAACTACAACAGTACTGAAATGGATGCACCACCAAACCGACCTTTTAATGATGATAATAGTAATGCACCCCTAGTATAAATGGAGTACATACTTAGATCATTACTGAAAGTACTGAGCTGGTTTCTGTTACGGGTGGAGTGTCACCTAATTTAAAGAAGGCAAAAGGCCGCCTTGTGGGATAAAAATAAAAAGAACAAAAGACGAAGGGCAAAAATGGCGGAAGTAATATTGCAGATGCAAAGGTAGGTGGATAGGAAATTAAAGAATGAAAACATTTCAGTAGAAGTAAAGGATTTTATCTATAAAAGGCATAGGTACACCATGCCTGAAGGATTTTATCTAGAAAAGGCATGGGTACACCAAATCATGTAGGGGACTGATCATCAGGAGGAAAATGCGGGAGGGAATTTGCGAATACTGCGACACTAGATTTAATCTGCAAATGCTTACATCTTCGATGAAGAACAAGTTTTGAATATTGCGGAGAGGGGTTACTTGCAATTTATAGTTCAGTTTGATTTAAAACTGTAAGAGAAAAGGGTCTTACTGCTTTCAATCAGAAGATCGATGGCACGAAACATTTTAAGATATAACTTTCATTTTATGTTAAAATTGTACGCTGGCTTAGTGCGATTAGTAAACTCAGCGATGTACGTAAAAATATCCATAATGTGTAAGTAGTTCCACATGTTCACATGCAGTACATTTAGCGAATTTTTGGTTCTTTCGTTTGACCAGTTATTTGTCAAGAACTCACTTGATAAATGTTTTTCATGCTTTCTAATATCAGATATACCATTTTCAAAGATGTTGAGGAGGTAGTCGAACTGATTGTATTGGACAGTAAAACTTTCTTCCAGTTGCAATCCCTCTTTTCGCTCTTTCAAAAAGGATGCAACACTTTCTTCAATGAAGTATAGACGTCTTATATTATGAGTCATACCGGAAACATAGTGCTCCCTTAGTCAAACAGTGACGGCTAACCTTGATGTTGTATTTTTGCAGTGTTCAGGTCGACCAAAATTCTGGCAGGGTATATGATATCCAAATAGCGTTTCTTTTGTTGCTGAAGATTCTCCGGAGGAGTCTGTGATATAAAAGATCCTCAGTGTAGACGTGTACCATTATTGTTATCTGAGCTCGTGTACATTTTTGAATCATCATAAGAAAATGGTCGTTTTACGCTAGATTAATCCCTTCTGATAATCATGCTGTTGTGGACACGAAAAATAAAAGCTTTGCATGGATATATATCTGCATTGTTCATGACGAAAGATGATGACTCCCAATGTTTTCCATCGATATTCCCTATTTCTTCATATTCGTTTAGAATAGAACCCTCCTTTCTTCCAATAATCTCGTGTAAATTGCAGTTGCATTTCTTGAGGACCTTTTTACGCATAATATTTTAAAGGTCCATTTCATCAAATTCTAAAGAAAAATAAACTTTTCGGAATACCTTCAAACATATTTCTATATCTGGGAGATCAATAAATACAGCAGGTATAAATCCACCAATTTCAATTGAAAATTCGAAGACGTTGTCATATTTAATGTTTAGAGCAACATCAACGAGCTGTAGAGCAGCTGTAAGACACTTCTTTCGAATCCATTGCACTGAATCGATTCCAATTTATGGATGTAACAACTTTGTCGTCATCTCGCTGAATGTACCAAACATCTCGTAATTGAATGAAGATGTGATAGCTGTAAACACAGAAACATTGTTTGAAAATTTATCCTCGTTACCTTACCCCCGAAAAATAGAATTACTTACAATGTAAGAAATTATTATAGAATCTGTAAGCAATACTTACACTTCGCACTCGATTCTTCGGGAGTATGATATAAAGGGAAAATTGATTGATGTGGGTAGGATTGTAGTTGTTGATTGATTTGTTGATTGATTAATTTTTGTTTGTTTGCAATGATTGATTTTTGTTGACACTGTTGAACTCCGCAGTGAGACGTAGCTAGCAGTCTATTTGCGTATAAATACCATAACGAAATGTTGTGTTTCTAAAATAATAATAAAAGCACAAGTTTTGACAAAAAAATGAGATCGACAAGTCTCCCGTCTGTTGTATCCGCATCTAAATCATAACAACGCAAACAGTGAGCTTCTATTGACATCTCGAAGCCGACGAATACCGAGGGACTCCTCCAGTTGTTCCGGAGGTTCTGAAGTATATTCTTTTTCAGGTGGCGGAGGAGGTGTTGATGATGGTCGTTTTATTTCCGTAGTAAGTGATGGTTGCACCACCATATCTTGTTGGGATTCTCTACTTGCTGCAGATAACTGAAACATCTGAAGGCGTTGCTATACGATCTGTGATAAATGAGGAAGATACGGACCGAGGAGACTTGGCAGTAGATCCTTATTATTACCACGGTTTTCTGCGAGCTCTTCGTCAAAAAACGTTCCTCTGAATAACTTTTTTTGTATGGGTACAAGGTTCTGTGGCCATGAATCGGTACCTAAAAATATTTCAAACTTCTTTCATCCTCTATCCGCATCAAGCTCGAGTTGATACTGTGTGGAAACCTCCTTCGATACATAATTTAGGCAATTGCGGATAGAAAGATCCATCAAGCGGTTTAAAGTGTCTATTTTTGTCGAGCCAACTTTGCTCGAGCTACTATTTGTGTGTCACCTAACAGATATATTCCTCCAGATGATAAAATCAATTCACATACAATGTCAATTAACAGGAGGTCATGAACGTATGCAGAGATTGATGGATACAGTACTTGGAGGGTGATCAATACGAATGACCACAGTACGGAAAGACAGATGACACACGTGTGTGTTAAAACAATTCAAACATTGTTCATGCTGGAAGCAACTGCCGACAGTACAGTCAATTCAGGATTAACCTGAAATGAGTATAAATACCAGGTCCATGAATGAGTAGAACTATAACAAATGAAAGAACTGATTAATTAAACCAAAACCCAGAATCCAGATTTACCAACTGCAACAGCTGCAACCTCGAGAGGGGCCAGTTTCCGACCACGACGTCAACCACGATCACAGTGTTAAAACTGCGTGTGTAATAATCACTAGGTAGCCAGCGTTCTTCGCGGCATCAAGTGCCTCAACCGCGAATACAGGGTTGATGTGGGCTACTGTAAGTTAGCACCACAGCTTTACTATCTCCGCAACTTACCAGTGAGGGCAGGTAAGAGGAGTACAGCTAAACAAGTGCAAAGCACTTCAACATTTGACACGTGTGTATTAGGAACCCAGTACTAACCGAACTAACTTAACAACAGAAACAGGTACAAAATTCCAACCGGTTTAACACGTGTACTCGGCTGGAAGGTAACGGGAGTAGGAAGGAGGAAAGGGGGAAGCACGACCGGTGGTGACTCAACAAATTTTTGATTAAGTATTTCGGTCTGACATGAACGCTGCCGCGGATCGTATTGAATTAAGCGTGATATATTTCTTGAATATCGTATAGTCGCTCTGTGCAGTAATTTTCTCAGTAGAAATAGACATGGCTTCCAGTTTCTGCACAATTTATGAATGTACTTTGTTCATGATATATTCCAGTTCTTCTTTGACAATCATGTCCATCTAAATCCAATTTGATTTGTTTGTTGAAGTGTTCTAATGTTGGTAGATTGATAACGACCTCCATCATACGCAATTGCAATTTCTGCGCAACCGGGTGGATTTCATTTTTCACGTTCCACGCGAATTGAATCATACTATCTCCGTATACAATAGAGACGATCATATAAAGTTGGTTCTATATAGCATCTTTCCTTATGTCGGTCGTTTGTTGCACGGGCAAGCTGACGCATTATATCCATAGAGTTAGCTGGATTCAAAAGTTGTACAGGTCATTCAAATCCTTCCCTTAGAGCAGCATGTGTATGCTTTACATCCAACATTCCATACCAAACTGGTTTCGATTCAATCATGTCAGTAAGTTCTTCTCCACGAAGTCTGCTTGTCGAAAATGTTCCCAAGTATCCATTCAGTTCCAGTAGAACAGCATTGTCCATTCCAGCATTGTAACCTGATTGATGAAATATGGGCTTTAAGCAGGTGACACCACCACGGATCATTCTGCCAACCTTTGTGAGAGGAATGCAGCTTTCAACACCCACTATTGTGTGCACTGCTCTGTGCATGACGTCAAGAAACAAATAGTTTCAACTCAGTCATTGTTGCTTGTTTTTTGTAATCATTTGGTAAGCCGCATGTTGAAATGTAGACAAAAGAAGATGATTGAAAAAGAATAATGTAGTGTCAAGCGGTAAGAGAGAGAAAGAATATAATAGAAATTGTGACATCGAAATATATGTGTATCAGTAATTCCTTCGAACTTATCGAGGTAATTTATTTTAGTGTGAACGGTGCACTGTAAAATTTATACAATCCTCAATGTAATTCAAATGTTTCGACCGATAAAATAGTACGACTAAACTTTCTGACACGACATTTCCAGAATGTACAATTAACGGCTTGTTATTTTGATGTGAAGTTCAGTCGTTTTACGATTCATGGAACGAGTACAACATTTTCGACGACGTACTATTCGTCATAGTTCCAACAATTATTTACGAATATTATTGTTAACTTTTTCGTCCAGCGAACAAACCTTACTTCAGCAACGAACACGATCTAAACCATTAATGGTCAATAAGAAACAAAACTATACATTCAAAACTCGCATCAGAAAAATTCAATCAGACCATAAGAAGGTGCGATGGGTGCTTGATTTTCTTCAATGTGCATCACAAGACTGAAACCCGCCTGATCCACGTCACCGTTTTCAAGTTTACAACGTTGTATTTTTAATGTGTATAGTGCGTAGAGCTTTTAATGCGTAATGAACTGAAAATATATCGATAAGTTTCAAACTACTAAGCAGCAACAAGCAATACACGTTTGGTGAAGAATAGTATGTTTGGAGTTGCTCTCTAAATGCTTCAGTTTCTCACTAGATCTACGGTGAAAAGTGAAGAATGGAGAATCCCAGCACAATGAATCAATAGGTGTATTTATTAAACCTGCAAGCAGCAGAGATATCATTGTATGTATTCTTCCACGTCTCTCAGTGGATACAGCTGAATTAATGCATGATAGTTAAGAACGGCACCTCACATTCTTCCACAAAGATGAATTATTCGTTATTTTTCAAAATTACTTCAAACTTCTACAGCGAACCGTTGTTCCTCCTTCAAATTGTTATTACCTTGAAGTGTGGAAACTGGAATTTTTCAAAGTCAAAGTTTGGAAACTGAATCGGTTTTTAACTTGCAGTACATGCGATGAGTTGCGTTCGTCACTAAGAAATTGTGCCCGAAACCGGGCTGATACAACTGTTCTCCATCAACAAAGAAAGAGTCATTTTCAGATGGTCACACGAGAGTGCAGAGCATATTAGATAAAAAAGTAAAATGCAATTCATCATCCTTCAATATACTATTTAATTATTATGGATGGTGCAGACCAGTTCTCTTTTTGTTTACCACATTTCGCAACTAATTTAAAGGATACTTGTGGGCATTCTCTCGAAAGTTCGATTAATTGGCGTTCTTGAACATGCAATGGAAAGAAACAGACTATCCCTATTAACTCTCACGTGGGACTATGAAGCTGGTGCTAATCATGTAATTTAATTAGTACATCTATTTCTTACAAATAGAAATCCACTACCTCTTTTCACTCCTAGATTCAATGTACAGGTAGATATCTGCACTAGAATGATTATGAACCGGAGTTTCCTAGCTTATCTAGATTGTATAGTTTAATGGGGTATATTTTCTGAAATCTTCGTGATTTTTATCCCGATTGGTCATACCCATGAAGATATCGATCAGAAATTCTCATGTACATATCTAAGATTACGATCTAATAATGCAATAGAGATTACAGACCTTCATTCCGAGTTGCGTATGTCTTACAATAGTGGAACTACAGTTTCGTCTTTGTTAAACGATGAAAACGTTTTTGGTCTGTTTCGAAATGAGCACTGTTTGAGTAAAGTTCCACCTTTCAGCCATCACAGCTACTTTCACTTATGCCGTACTGACTAATCTGACCTACTAGGTCTGATAGATAACTAAATAATCCTTTCCCCATGATAAATCTGTCCGCTTCAAATTTTTTGTGCCTCGATTTCGTCCTCCAGATTTCACTTCCTTCTCATTGCTTTTTCCACTTACTCCTCGTGCATTTGCCTGATTTGCACGAGTAATGCGCCGATAACTGCTGATCTCCGTTTACGCCGCTTTGAACTCTGACTTGGTTCGAGTGATAAGTTATGTGCAATTGA
>JAULBU010042852.1:0-14204 GCA_032358235.1 Odonthalia washingtoniensis | reverse complement strand
AATGATACATTCGTGTAATTTTTCAAACAATGTATGTTGGCCCGGACAATTTCTTCCATTTATTCTGCGCCGTCCGTGAGTAAATTTCTATGCCTTAAACAGTAAAACATACAGTATCTGTATGCCCCAGTTCATGTCCCATACATTTTATCTTCAAATTGTGTAGATGTTTTCTTCAGTTACCATCCATAATCATACAAACACTGTGGTCTTCTGTATGTAACCTTCACGGACCACCGAAATTCGCATGGCCTAGTAGATGTGACATCCACTCCAAAACTACGCCTCTCGAATGGAGGCATTAAGTTCCGGAAAAACAGATGCATCTTCCGTATCAGCACGACCAACAACAGCTCCGCCGCCTGATGGCCCTCATCGTCAACAAAACCATCACACACAAGTTCCGTTGAATCCTCACGGCGATTCAAATCACCATCCAAATGGCCTACGTGGATTGTCTGAATACTCTTCTGCCTTCGCATCGGAACGAATACATGCCTATCAACAACACCAACATTATCATCAACCACCGTTAAACCTGGTCAAATCGCGCAGTCAATCTCGGCACATTTCAAAGAAAATGTTTTTCAGGTGAGATTGATGAAGTATTTCCAATACACTACGCAATTACGCATGCTACGCCAAACAACTGGAATTAAATGAAAACAAATAGGCTCTATTTTTGAGCAATATACTGAAGGAGCCAGCAAGAACCTACTTCAATACCTCGTACGAATCGATGTCCTACTAACTTATCAAGGAATTAATGATTCGTGAGTATGATTCTGTTGATCAACAAAAAGAAGCCCAATCAAGACAGGACAATTTAAACTTGGTAACTTTCATGACGGAACATGCGATTACAGACTATACAATTGGCCTTGCCAAAATGTGCGCTTTCATCGACAAAGTTAATCCTCAATGTATTCCGCTCTCCCATCACGATACTAACAAACTAAAGATTCTTAGTTTAGCGATACCATCTTTTCCCTGGGCAGAGAGTACAAGAGAAATTCAATTATCTAGCAACTTAAACTACCAATCTCTGAAGAAGGCCCTTTTTCACTCGATCACCCTAGTAAAAGAGATGACCCTCAGTAATGATCGCACGTCTAAAGATGTACCGAACCTCGCACTTTTCGGTCAATATGTAACCCCTCCGATAAAATTCTTCGGCAACCGTCAACAATACACATCCAACCGTTTCAATAATCAATCAAACTCCAACTACAGCTCCATCAATAACTTCAACCAACGAAACCGATCAAATGCCGGCAACTAATCATCCCAACCATTTCAAAAAACGCCGCAAAAACAAACTAACAACGGAAACAAGCTTGTTACAAGTGTGGGTTTTCACCTTGGTACCCATCCCACCGTCGCTCCCCTGTGTAATTAATCCATATATAAATACTCGCTTAAAAACGGAGAAAATCTGTGTTTATTCTTGCAGATGTGATATAAGGTCTCGAGACAAAAGATGAAACGATGGACGATAATGATAATGAGAACGATGATCATCAAGACTGTGATGAGGAAGAAACGTTTGCAACACAAGTCGAACAGAACGATTGTGACAATCCAGAAATTCATGGTCACCCCGGACGAAGACGATTATGATGAGAAATTGTTTGAATCTTAATTTACGCAAACATTATTCGCATCATTATCACTTTCCGCTTCATCTTCCATTGACACTATTCAAGATCGCCCACCGCCTTACCATCACACCCTTTCTGCATCTTAGACTGTAACAATCTTCGAATTGTTATATCGAAGGTTGAAGCTCCTAACGTCCCGGCTTTTTGCGTCGACTCCGGTGCACCAAGAAGAATGATCGGAAAAAGGGCTTTGTATGCCATCAACCACCACTTCAACTGTCAACCTGAGAAAACGGAGGAGTCTCACTATTCTTTCCGATTTGGTGACGTAACTTCCAGGTCAATGGATACAAACTCGTTTATACTAGAAACACCGCAGAAATTTAAAGACATTATTGTCAACCTTGTAGCATATTTGTACACGGGCCCGCATCAAATATTCAAATTAGAACAATGTCACGTACTGTGACCGATTCGCACAATTTAGGAGTTCATCCGACACGTGATGAGATATTTGAGGTATCTACCCAAAATTCCTAGACGTGGTAAAATATTTAAGATATCTCCCCACAATTTTGACACGCGGTGATGTTCAGTGGATCTACCCACAAATTACAGAGTTGCACATTTGGCGCGAAACCTGGACATGTCGGAAGACTCCAGTATAACACGTGTACGTTGGAAGGGGCCAATCTACACGTATGGAAGGTTCCATCATAACACGTGTACGTTGGTAAGGGCCAAGCTACTCCTGTTAAGTGGGGGATAGTGTCAGCAGATCGGCACGGTAGGCGCGCTATCTTTTAGTATAAAAGAAAAATAATAAATACAAAATCCTAGAAAGGAAAAAGGCTAAGGCATTTCCCATTAATAAACTAGACAATTAGCAGAGACTAGTTACGAAAGACTGAGCATTTCAGTAAGGTAGAAAATGGACTTAAGCATTCCAGTAAGGTAGAAAATGGACTTAAGCATTTCAGTAAGGTAGAAAAGGGACTTTTACACATTAAAGCCACCTTTTCGACGGATAGCAAACGACAACTCTTACACAGAGGTGGAAGCAAAAGGTTATTTTTTCGAGCTGGAAGGTTCCGGCTCACCACAAACCTAGACGTAGTTGAAGTTGATGTTCCGCAATTGATTGAATTAAACGTCTTGGACGAACATCAACTTATGATCTACAATGGGCACAACCGCCTCGCAAGACGAAGACAATTCAAGGATGGAACCAAAACTTATTATCTTGAAGACTTGCATCTGCCTTTTTTCAGAAGCACATCATCCCACCTTCACACCTTAATGAGATACTTACCCACAACTAACATCAACTACACGCGAAACTAGCTACACCGATTACACTGACAGTTTTATAACCCAACTACTACCAAAATCTTCAATCTGCTCAAGCGAACTAATCCAATCAACGCCGATCCTGAAACCCTGCATATCCTCAATGAAATGATCCCACGACGTGACCCCTCTCAGCGGATCACATCTGTGCCTCTGCGTTTCCGAGTCTCTTTTGGCTCGGACTCAGCATTCTTTGATGAGAGGATTTTCATGGATGTTTTCTTTATCACCATTAAGAAAAATAAATACTCGATCCTTCATGTAATCGACAAAGCTACCAGGTTTAGTGCAGCCTGTCGAATCAAGAACATAGAATCCAAAACAGTTTGGAACGCCCTGATGAAGAACTGGACCTCGATCTACAGCGGTTTGCCTACCCACATTATTGTAGACCAAGGTTCCATTTTGGTAACGAATTTCTCCGCATGTCTGCCGCTGGTGACATTGATGTAGAGTAAACAGGGATCAAAGTTCACAATGGCCTTTCAATTTGTGGAAGGTATCACAGTCCTACACGCTAAACGGTTCGAAAACTCCTCCTAGAATATCCAAATACCGAGTTCGACCTTATATTGGCACTAGCAGTAAAATTGATGAATGACACTGCTGGTCCAGAAGGTTTAGTACCTTCTGCATTACTATTCGGGGAATACCCACGAACGTAAAGCCCGAACTATTCAGCCGATGCCCAACTTGCGATGAACACAACACTATAGTAACTAAAATGAGAAGCGAAATGGAAATTCATCTCCATAAACTACGAATCGGAAGAGCACTTCGACACAGTGCTCCATCAAAATCTGACGCCTATTACAAATGTTATCATGTATTAATCTGACGAGAAAAAGGACACACCAACCGAATTGGTGAATTCCTTGGACCTTTCAAAGTCAACAAGTTCGACAGAAAATCTAAGCTGGTATACATACATGATATCCAAAACTCACCACCCCGGCCTTTTAATGTTTCTCAGATAAAACATTACCTATCATCTAGCACATTAACGAATACGCTGTTTTCAGATATAAGACACTCCCTTTCCTGTTTTCAAGCACCAAAAATGGAGGACGACATGTTTTTATCAGAGATAGTACCTCTGAGTGATTAACGGAGCAGCACACCTGAAATTCTTCAAGCACGCAAAGTTGAAATTGGCAACATCATTAAAAGTGAAACATTTAAACTGGTAATAAGAGAGGATATCCCTCCAGATGCTAACATCTAACCAGGAAGTGTTGTACTTGCTATAAAATCAACAGTTGACTGGACAATATTGCACAAAGCCAGGTTCGTTATTGGAGGGCATTGTGATCGTCTCAAGAACTTTATGGTTCATTCATGACAGACCATCCAACCACAAAGTATCAGAATCTTACTCGCTCTTGCTGTCATTTTCGGTTTCAATACTTAGACATCCGACTTGACCCAAGCTTATCTTCAGTCTGCAATGTCACTAACCCCGTGACCTTTTCCTCCAATAATGAACACCTGACCTACAACTCAACCCTCATAAATATCTACAAATACTTTAGCCACTATACGGTCTCCCCTAATCTGGAGACCTATGGCTTCAAAACCAGAAGCATCACTACTCCAACAATTTAAAAATGGATCATCTTTGCTCAGATTCTTCAGTTTACTTTATTTTTATCAACGAGCAACTTTCGGGTATCTCTGGAACACATGCCGATGACCTTCTTCGAGCAAGTAACGAAACATTTCAAAAACTGTCACGACTTACTGAAAAGCGATTCTAAATGAAAGAGGCCGAACCTCTGCCATGTGACTTCTTCGGTTTTCGACTTTTAATCGACAAATCAGGAATTGTGCAACAATATCAGCAACAATACATCTCCAAACTTCACCAACTTCCACACGAATCTAAGTTCTCCGAATTTCGTTCCATGTGCATGAAACTCGGGTTTTTATCCCACACGCGGATCCACTGTGCCTTTGAAATCTCGAGACTTGCGCAAATAATGGAGCCCTACTTTCTGAGAGCTTCGTAAACTTACGTCAGCCTGCTCAATAAAGCAACGACATACATAACCCGACCCAAAATCTCTATCAACTTTCTCCAGCTGGACCAATCATCAATCAGACTCATCGGCTATTCAGACGCCTCTTTCAGAAACAACCATTATTTATCATCTAAACTGGGATACTTTATTCTTCTCACCGAAAGCAATCATCAAGTGGTACCGATAATGTTCATAAACTATAAGGCAAAACCCCTTTGCCGTTATGCAATGGCGGCAGAGGTCATCGCTTTTAGCGACCTCTTTGATACCGCGCACACCATGACTAAGGGGTATCACTACTACTAAAAACGGACGTTCAAATTGACTTATATACGGACTCAAAATCACTCTTTGAAGTAATTTAAAAGGGGTCACGTAAGTCTTAAAAAAGGGTAATGCTCGATGTTACCACTGCGAATGAAGATTTTACAAAAGGTGATATATAAAATATGGGTTTGGTTAGATCCGAGTCTAAAATTGCCGACTGTTTAACTAAGCCGATGACACAAGCTTCTCTACGTTCTGTTATTTCATCCGGTTTTCATACCCCTCAACCTATTCAATGGATTATCCGTAGCAACACCAACTGAGGTATCTGAATGTTCTCTATATCCGTTTTTCTTCTCTCTTCACGCAAAACAATGGATTTGATTATATATATAATAAGGATACTTTTAAAAAAATAACAAAAATAACAAAAATATATACATATACATATATTTCAAATCTTTAATAGATATACTTCATATATATATATATATATATAATACTATGGTAGACCAGCCAAAGATTATATAAATCCTGCCCTCTTACGCATATATACAAAATATAGTAATAATCTTCTAGAAGTTGATAACTTTCTTATCTCACGCTGCAAAAGCATAATACACGCTTAACCCGTTTGCCAAAAAATATATACGTATGGTAATGGCTTTATCAAAACCACTTATCCGCCTCACACAACAGGTCTGCTTCAGCATTAATGATAAATTTGGTAAACTTAATAATTTATACTTGGCTTCATATAATATAGACGAGTTTTTAGAAAGAATGAAAACAGGCTCTCACTCAGAGGATATAACATTCCAATAGCCAGTTTGATCCATTTAGATGTTAGCAAACATACATTGCGATTACTATAAAACAACATGGACAGGTCGTACAAATAAAGTTTGAACAAATTACCACACTCACCTACCCATACATGATTGTTTCTCACAATCATGTATGAGCAGGTGGGTGTATTCACTATGAAAAGGTAGGCATATGTAGTACAGGTTCCTTCCTTTTCACAGTTAACTATATCGTAACGTGACCTATTTCCTATCCTTCCAAACTTGAAGTGCGCAACGGTAGGAAATAGGTTACGTTATTCCCTTCCCCAAGTTGGGAAGGGAAAAACTAACACCTATAACTAAGTCTAAGAAGTCATTGCAACAATTCATTCTACCCAAATATGAAAAAGTAGATAACCATTTACGACCCCACAAGGGCCAGGAAGTCATGTTATGCTTCCCAACCTCCACAAGATCGCAAACGATTTCCTACCTTTCCACAGTTGGGGAAAAGAAAAACTAACAACTAAATATGAAAAAGTAGGTAAGCCTTTACGATCTCACGAGGGCCAGGAACTCATTTTATGCTTCCCAACCTGCTCAACATCGCAAACGATTTCAAACCTTTCCACACTTAGTAAGGCAAAATCTAACAACTACAAAACTAACAACTAATAACTATTAACTATTAACTCAAACGATTTCTTACGTTTCCGCACTTTGTTCGAAAGGTAGTTACAAGAATTCTTTGCATGGAAAGGAAGGGGATACAAAATTTTCGACAACTGATGCAAAGATTCCCTTCAATAGACATTTTACAACTATTTAATGTACGTGGAATATTATTGTTATGAAAACTTTTTCACCTCTTCAAATTATCGTACCAGTAATCTGAACAGCTGAAAGGGTTTTTATAAATTGCCCAATGACGTGTTGACAACTTGAACATGTACCATACATATCCACGTCGTCACCACCTCGTTGGATATTTACAGTCATATCCTTATGAAATCCCTTCTATTTCTTATTTATTTCAATCACCTAATGTACATCATTGTTTTCAACGTGTCCGTCAAATCACGTAACGGACACGTTACATTTATAATCTCTCACGTCATTGTTGAATATGTACCATACATATCCAAGTTGTCACCACGTCGTTGATAACTTAAAGTCATATGCTTATAAAATCCCTTCCATTTATTATTGATTCCAATTCCCTAATGTACATCATTGGTGTGAACGTGTACATTAAAGCATGTAACGGACACAATACATTTATAATCTCCCATGTAAATGTGAATGGTTCCCTTTCTGCTCTTCAATGTAGGCATTCATGACGTACAGTAATTTCATTGATGGTAGCTTTCCTGCATTCCTCTCTGATAGTTTTGTATTGCTGGCGGTCATACATGTACTACTGTAATCACTGTCTTCATAAAATTGGATGAAAAAGTGGTGACAGCAATGACCAAAATTGAGTACCACATTATGTTTTATGATTAACTGTCGAAACTGCACGTAACTACAAAAAACTGAATGCCCCACGTTCATAAAATTACCAGTTTTTGACAAAATGAATGCCAAGGGAAAAACTACGATGTTTGAATGTCCATTCTACGAATGGCCCAATGCGGGGGTTCATATCGATAAAATAAATGAATAGTTCCTGGCACATCCGTACACTTTCATCGCTTGGAAGTAGGCATCCATTCCCGGAAACACAGGCGTGGTTCTAGTGGCGGGGTGACATTTGTTTAAGTACCGGGTAATGCTGAGGATTGTATGGGAGATAATTCTATTGCTGGTAATGGTAAGGGATCGGCGGTTAGTCTTCGTGGGGCTTCAAATGGGATTCGGGGTTCAGAGGTTGAATGTGTGTAAAAGATTTTTTCTCTTTTGTTGAAGATTGAAATAAAACAAAAGAGGAAGGATATTGATTTCTTCGCTAAGGAGGCGAGCCATATATGAAGCTTCAGTTGTGTATTTTCTGCTTCGCAGGCTTCCAAGGAGAGCTGTGGTATTGTGATGAGCGATGGATCTTGTTTACCGCTAAGCTCGGACACGTCTTTGAGGAGACCTATTAATGATAGTGGCATATCAAAATAGGACTCACTAAATATGACGTTGTTACGGGGGAGTACATTTATCAGTACATCTTGTAACTCGCCACGATCAACAGGTACAGGTGAGGATGAGTCTTCGACAATTGGGCACTCGATTAGAAAATCATACGCCACCTGTTTCATCGTATCCTTCAATGCTGAAATTGTCATTATGTTTTCGCTGCACCTTAGAAAACGTTTGTAGCCGCTGATTTGTTGAGGGGTGAAGTTGGGGCCTCGGTGAACTTGTGATGGAACGTTTGGTGGCTGGGTTATTCGTGAAGGACGGGTTGAGCTAGGTTGTGGGTCATGGTTGGATCCGTCAACCATCGTGACGTTGTTGATATCAAATAGCTGTTAAGGAAAACGTTTGTTAGTTGTTTTTTTTGCTTGTGTTGTTGTTTTTGTTCTTATGAGATGTGATAAATCCCCCCATTTTTTGTGATGCGTGTAAAAAAAATTTATTTTGAGTTTTTTTTCCTTAAATTGTAACATCTGTAATTATCTCGTTCGGTATCTCTTGTAGGAATCCGGATTGTCGAACTACAGGGGATACAGCGAACTGGTAGTAGCTAGATGTTGTACGATCACCGTCTGTATGTGCTATCTACCACGTATGTCTTGGGGTCGTACATTTGCGCGTAGATATTATGCGTAGAACCGACTTGAAGGACGTTTCGAGGATAGTTACCTGGAGTGTACTGTAGTCTCAATTTTATACAATGAAGGAGGTCTAGTAAAGGGAAAGGTCCAGAGGTCAGAGGCTATGAAGTAACGGAGGTGGAGAGATATAGGTCAAGGGATGGATCAGGCAGCAATGGGTTAGAAAGTAGGGAGGAAACGTGAAAGTCGCACTGCGAAGTAGTTCGGGGACGAGTAGCTGATAAAGTTCGTAACTATACGAAGGTTCGACTTCTCGTGACGTGTTGACTACACCAGTCGGTATCTAACATAGAAACTTTAGAAGTTTGATGATTAGACTAAAAGAAGTTAGGAGGCTCGAAAGGTGGAAAAAGGAAAGATGGGAAAGGCATTCTTATAGTGAAAGAAAAATTCCAAAGCATGAAAACGCAAATAGTAGGTCCGGCGTGTTTGTTTTGATCGTAAAGATGTTATCATTGTCTTTGAAGCTGAAGGTTGTGCATTGTCGGGGTGACGGGTGTAGTTCACACTTACAGTATGTTGTTCTATCACAGGTGTAGATCAGTCTACAGTAGTTTGATCTGTAACAGGTGTCGATCGTACAACAGTAGTTCGATCCAGAGTTGGGCGTACTGTATCTTACATGTAGGATATTTGATTTTGGTCAGAGCTACTGTATACTAATTTGCACAATAGCAAATCTAGTTGGCCATGTCGGCTATTCTGTCCGACTATTGGACACCCAACTACTGTACTTGCTGCGAATCGGATCATTCTACGCTCACATGTCTACACTTGACCGTTCAACGGCGGATTTTCTTCGCTTATTGCTATTACCGTCACCAAATTGTCGCAAACCCGAGAGTCGTGGATTGGTTTAAGCAGCGTTCCGCTCACCATGCTAGAACTTATTCTGATCCTGGTCCAAAGCTCTCAACTACTCCTTGTGGGGCGGACACTCGTCGCAACTTTATCTTACCCCGCGGCAATGGCCGCAACAGGGGCGACAAATACCGCCCCAACTTCCTGATAGCGGAGCCATCTGCCCTGGTGAGCGGTGCGACCACGAAGGCTGTAGATGATCAAGAAAACGAGACGGGGCAGTAGTTCAACGACCGCAATCGACTGCCCCCACCCTCTTTCCCGGTCGTTCTTTTGACATTGCTCGCATGCAGAATACGACTCTAATATGTAATGTTTTGTCTGTCAATGCCCCGTGTGCCTCCCACTCTATCACCTCTTTCTTCCGTCACCCATGTGCTTGAATCGTAGGACAACGCTACCTCTTCGTACCCCACGTCCCCGCGAAAACGAGCTGACGATCGACGACGCCGTCGCCACCGGGCACCAGCACCAACTCATTCGGCTAACCGAACGCAACCACATACAGGCGATTGGATTAAGCCCTGCTTAACGGGTGGGGGCTTCGTCGTTGGCCGCGACCATTCCCGCGCAATCTCTGCCCAACCTACGTCTCCCCCCGTTGAGACGATCATTTCTTCGTCTTTATATCTTTTTTCCGCGTCTATCGGTCTGGTGGCCAAAATGATGCTACGTATACGAGCCGTCCTAGACACGGGGTTTGGATACAACATGTTCCGCCAATCTGCCTTTCCTCCTAGTTGGAGAACCCACTTAATCCCCAGCACAACACTACCCCAACTTGAGGATGCTAACGGCAATTCACTTCACCTTCTTGGCGCTGTTCCATTGCGTCTCCGACTTGGAAACTCGATATATATCCCTCGCATCTATGTAGCCTCCTCCTTCGCCTGCCAGCTTTTGATAGGGACCATGTTCCAATCACGATTCGTACTCGCCATTCGGTGCATCGACTGCAATTTCGAATTAAAACGGGTCAAAATTCCCATCTTGGGCCTTGAAAAGGTTTCGACCGACAACAAGGAATCAGTGAAGGGGCCCCGATTCCAACTCGCGACACACTCCGCCCAAATAAGACCGGCATTCGAATATTCAAATAGATGACGATTCCCCCAATGTCCCGGGCGTACGTTCGCCTCGTCACGGGGGTTTACGGCACAATTCATATCGAACCGAAGAACTATCTGCTCACGCGAATGGGTTTCCGGGTCGCCAAAGGTACACACGATGGTCAACGAGGATCACCCTTCCGGATCCTTGTCTCCAATTTCACACACACGTGACGCCCCACCTCGAAAAATATGAACTTCACCTACGCTTTTCGTAAACCGACCATCCTCGTTTTGCTCACTGGACGGGGCGCGAGTGAGATCTCAACACCCCTGGCCTTTCCCACCAACGTCGTCCAAGTCTCCGACATCGAATCGACGGGCGATTTCACCAACATCTCATCTTTCCCATCTCAAGGCTAGTTTTCCCACCTTGAAAAAGTGAAAGGCCCAATCGTCAACCCCGTCAATTCAGCCCCTCCAGTCGACTCAAAACCGAAGATCGATTGGCGGGACACTTTCGACCTCACACACGTCGACGACACCTCCACCTTCTAACGCATCATTTCCATGCTGGCAACTCATCAGTCCATGTGTAACGGTTGCCTGGAAGAAATTAAGTCGACCGTTCACCGTATCGCGTTGGAATCCAACATGGAGCCAATCCACCAGCAACCATGTCGGGCTGGCCCGAAATCCCAGGCCGTCTTAGAGGAACACATCTAATTCCAACTTGAAGCCGAGGTCATCTAACCCGCTCAAAGCGAATAGGCGAGCCCCATCGTGTTAGCTCGCAAACACTATGGGACGCTTCTCTTTTGTGGCTATTACCGGCGTCTCAATAATGCCACAATCCCTGATTCATATCCATTACCACGTATGGATGACTGCATCGACAACTTTGGCGAAGCAACAGTCTTCACCACCCTCGATGCCAATAGCGGATACTGGCAGATGCCCTTGGACCCATAGCATAAGTACAAAAAGACCTTCTCCTCCCACTGCGGCGCGTTCTGTTACACACGGATGCCCTTTGGCCTCCGGAATGCACCCGCCACTTTCCAGCGCACGTTGGACATAATCCTCACCGGTGTCCGTTGGAAAACTTGCTTGGTGTACTTGAACGACGTCATCATATTTTCCAAATCCAATGAAGAACATGTCACACATGTTGATGACGTATTTGAACTTCTGGAGAACGCGGGCATCTCTCTGAAGCTCCGTAAGTTCGTATTCTTCCAGCACCAGGTGAAATACATGGGACATATCCTCCTCCCTGCGAACCTTTCCATCGCCTGGGATGCCACAAGTGGCATCCGCGACACCCTTTTTCAACAGAACATCACGCAGCTACGCTCCTTTCTGGAGGCGTATAACGTGTATCGGCGGATTATCCACGCGTTTGCCAAGCTGGCATACCCGCTTCACCAGATTCTGGGCAAAGACGCCAACTTGGAATGGGGCCACCGTACAGAGCCCCAGCTCACAACTTTCAACGCTCTAAATAAATATTAGTATCACCCCTGTCCTCGAGCTCCCGCGCTTGAACCGGCCATTCACAATCGGCACAGATCCTTCTGCGTACCAAATCGGTGCGGTGTTACTTCAGCAACAGGACGACGAAAAACCCAATCACCTGGGCTAAAATCGGATTTTGTTCTCGAAGCTTGAGAAAAGCGGAGCACAATTACTCCACTACCGAGCGCGAATGTCTGTTAGTTGTGTGCGGGGATCACCACCCTCCTCCCATACATCTACGGACAACCATTCACTGTTCGTTCCGACCACAATGTCCTTAAAAGGATCCTTCCCATCAAAGATCCTTCCGGGCGCATCGCTCGTTGGTGCCAATGACTGGCCCCGTATGATTACCAGATCTTACACCATCCAGGGAGGGTGCAACAGGCTCCCTTTGCCATATCACGCCTTCTGAAGCCACACTTTCACCACAACGACGACCTGGTACGAAACGCCTCGCGTTCGCCAAACGCTTGCACGAGACCATCCAGAAAGACCGCGCCACGCTCCACAAGATGCAAACGCGTTAAAAACGCGACTTCGACAAACTAATCCGTCGTATACTCTATGGGCCGCAACCCGGCAGATGGGTCTTCTTAGATCCAGACGACGGCCGTCACAAACAACCAAAATTGCAACATACGGTCTAGGGAGCGTATGAAGTCCTTGAAGCCGCTCCTCGTACTGTGGTAACACAACGTGGCGACGCTGTCGAACTCGTATGTACTGACCGCGTTACACCTGCACCAGCGCCGGAATCGGACGCACCGGTGGGCCACCCTATGACGGCTACACCCCAAGACCTGGCTGAAAAATTCACCGACGGCCAGACCTGGCTCGTCGAATCCATCGACGACCACAGAAAATTGCGACGCGGGAAACTTGAATGCTACGTCCGTTGGGTTGGATCTTACGACCCAACATGGGATCCACGCAGTAACATCCCGGAGAAATTGATTTCTCGTTACTTCGCTCAAATTCATCTTCGACCTCAACCATTTCTTCTCTCCGACTAACACAGATTGAACCCCTAATCGCATCGCCAGTAAACTTCCGTTGATAGCGGCGCACGACCCTGTTCGCCGCCCCGGAATGAGCGACGAAAAACCACTCCTTTACGTTCGCACACGCGGGGACCCTAACCACATTACACCCACGCTGGAATCGGTTGCAGAAGAGGACCACTCTGCAACGGACACACCTCAACCACCTTTGATTTCTGTATTGACAACACCCCTTAGCTGCCGCGCTCAGCACAACAACCGCACCACTTTTCCTTGTCGGCATCGTCGTCAGTGTTATCGTCGTGTAACAATGATGATAATACTTGCTCGGACGCCGCGGCGGCATCTAATAGCATAGGGAATCCCTGGTTCGAACTCCCGGGCTGAACGAGCGGTGCACATGGGACGCAATACACGTATCGCATGACGGACGACGTATCGCACTACGGGAGACGGGATTGGATACAGTCCAACACACCAGGACGGGAGGCCACAAACGGCCCATCGCAATCGTTGCTCCCTGGGCTCCGGCACTGTATGCGTGGTGATGGAGTGATTAATCGGAGCGATCAAGCAGGGGGAGTGTTGGATTGGATAGGCTACCACGAGCCTATCCCATGGGACTAAAGCAGTCAAATGTATTGGCGTACCAGTGAATTTGAAGGTGGAAAATGCCTCCACACCAGATATCCTGACGCCACACACCTCCGTCCCAACAATCATGATGCCACGCCCTTCTAATGTCGTCACACGTGGCCTTTTGGGAATAATGGCGCACGATGACACGCGCCGCCACGGAAAGGGTAGCGAAAAAACGGCCCAAAATGCCTTGTTTACCACGCAGTCCGTCCAATCACCACTCCCCCAACTTCTCCCCCAGACCGTAACGTAACGCCTCCCACGGGCCGTTTCGCCATTTTATTGGCGGAGAGAATTTCTGCTAGTTTTACACGTGTCGTAAGCGGCACTGCCGTGCC
>JAULBU010042841.1:0-14204 GCA_032358235.1 Odonthalia washingtoniensis | reverse complement strand
GTCTTTATTAATGTCTAACTGTTTCATTTGATAGCTATTCTCTTTCAATAATAGGTATAAATATTGAAGTTGTTTCAGGTATCTGATGGATAATGCAACGTGTAATCTAAATTCCGACAATTGTCTAATTTCCAATTAGATGATTTGAGGCCATTCACACGTGTAAAAGTGACATATATCACAAATTTGCTATATATATACTGAAAATTTGCTATATATGTCACTTTGACGGAAACATTTTGGGCTGTGCTATGTGAAGACAAAAATTAATTCATACTAATAGGTTGAGTAGAACTGGGGAGGGAAGCGGGGCAAGACCATCTATTAGGTTAACCTTTTGATCCCTTCCAATGCGTATTCTGTACTCTTTACATCATTTGGTATGTCTGCATATTTTTCTGTCTTATTACATAATAGACGCCGCGGTATTGTAATCGATAAGCATCATCTTCCTTATATATATATATATCTGTCCCTGATGCATTTTAGTAGTACCACTAGACGTACCAGTATTATTATTCTCTACGAAAATACTGCCGGTTTCTGAGCAGTCGTTGTTGATTGATGATCAAAAATGGTGATCCATTAAGTGATTCAGCAGCAGCCAGCAATTTTATACCGTTCCGTATAACTAGGTGATGTTACATAGTTCTTTACCATGATAAATAGAACTAAACATTTTCAGGTTCGGATTTTAAATTTTCTTACGTCGTGACAGGTATATCCTGTGATACGGTGGGTTGGGTAAAACTTTTTCACCCATTCTTCTGACTTCACTCGTTTCCGTTTTCCACAACCGTCTCTCGTAATAACGGTCTCAACCGCATGGTGCACTTCGTAGTTGGTCACATCCTCTCTTTGATTGATTCTTCTACTCATCCAATTTCCGTTTCTATATTTGGTATGTTGGACTTACTGAAATTATAATTTAGATAAAGCGGGTAAGGAACCGTTTGGTTTCTGTAGATATGTACCCGGAGGTTCAGAATTTTGAAACTATAAAAATTGTTTACTTTGTCCATTAATTACACTCCACATGACATGGCAGTGTCATTGAAAAATTCCATTCATTCAGATTATACTATAACTTTATATCGCGTTGACATTTCTTGCATCCTAATCATCTTTGTGTGCTGAATAATTATTGCATTTGGCAATAATACTTACAACTCGTAGTATAAGTTCGAAATGTATTACATAGAAATTGGAAACGTTTTCGAAGCGAACTGAGTAATTCCTCAAGTTACTATGTCGTCTTATATACGACAGTTTCATCACGTAACCACGGCCATGTATCAAACTAATTTCTTATCACAATATCTCTCTCAAAATCGGTAATATTATGAGTTCATTATACTTTTCTGGTGGTGGAGAACATACTTTGAAAGATTACCAACACCTTATTTGTCCAAATCAGCCGAGAAAATTACAGTTGTGTCCTCTTTCTGGTTATTAGAAGTTTGTACAAATAAATTTCGATTCTTTTTACGATTACTGTCATCTCCCATTAGTACACATTCCAAAAATCCAACACACACCGTATACCCGATATCCCTATATTGATTCTCCATTTCACACATCTCAGCTGTAATTGTCCATCGATTCAAAAACTACTTCTGTATTGGTAATTAATGAAATTCCAAAATTCAACAAAATGTTACCGTAACTTGGTATGCAGTATTCAATACTGAACATTCCGTACGGTAACATATTTTCCGGGACGCAATTTTGATAAAACAAGAATAATTCTCATGTCTGTTAGGACACTTCTCTCATTTGTTATTTTTTTCGTTGACCCTCATGAACCAGAACGATAGGTAATGAATCCATTTCGAATCCTGTTGAGCATGGGATGGGATTTGTTGAACATTTTAATAAATGACAAATCTGTACACACCGATTCGCCTGCTAAAATAGTTGCTTATTTCACAATTATGTACGGCTGTCCGCTACTGCCGTCAATCCAATCCAATCATTTGTCTTATAATTTTCCACCATAATATCCCACAATTTCCTTGTCTAATTCCTCCAACCCCCTTTTTGCTACGACAGAAATTATAGGGCAACAGCAATTAATGCTTCCTATCACTTATTACCTCCTCCGTTACAGTTCACACAACTCCGTTTCTGCACCTTCTTGCTGCCGCATTTCAATATCACACTGTTATTTCCACTCGTTGTTATTGTATTTGATTGATAGTTCCTAACTTCAATCGCGGCTCCCATTATTGCACCCTGTTCATCTGGTATCAATATTACTATTAAAAAGTTACTTCCAATTTCAACTAGTCACTCTCGATACAATATTTCACTTCTATTTAAGGAAAACGATAACAAAAATATCAATTTCTTCTTCCAATCGCAATCCAAAACGGTCCTGATAAAGCATGTAGGTATCGTACATACTAACTATCCAACACCATACAGCTAGTCGTACAGTATAATGTATAGCATACTATCTAGTAATATCAAACTAGACCATATGAGTCATGAAATTTGCGTCTTTACAGGTACGTGAGTGCGATCAAAAAAGAACATACTACACAGCGGTACTACCGTTGTGTCGTATGGTCTTTACATTTCTGTCACTAGTAGTGACAGGAATGTTTTCGAAAGTGTGGTACACTTTACAATACTTTACTTTATACATTTATAATCGTTAAAAACACTGTATAGTAAGAGAGTATAAATTTCTGACGCACGTAATGTGGTAATACCAACACTATTCTGCACTTCCTGAAATTTAGTTTTAAATTTTCATGTATGTTTTGGAAAGTATTACATAAATATAGTGAAATATACGGTATTGGTGCCCTCGGCCGCTGGCGCACATTGAAATAATTTACGAATGTGAATTAATTTTCAAATTTTGATTGGAAGCGTAAACATTACAACTTTTAAATGAAATCTTGATTACACTCAGGAGCTCCCGGGCCGGCTAGGTGCCACATGCCTAAAATTAAAACATTATGTGACATGAGATAAAAGGCTCATTAGACATAATTAAATTACTCAACTACACCACCACCTCAACACAGTACCTCAAACGTACGTAACATACACGCTCCCACTGCCACCTCTGCTCATATATTGCACCCACGCCGTCCGTATACACAGCACACGTACCTACCCTTCGGATGACTGTCTACCTCCATCCCATGTCCACCAGTCGTACTCACTCACTCCCACCATAGCTTCTGGTTCTTTCTTCTACCCATGGCGTGTCTCAACCACATACGCCCCCACCTTGAACATACATCATATCCATTGCCTAATCTACATGGTCACCCTGGTCTTCGTTATGTGGGCCAACCATAACAATTCCACGTCATTCACAACTTTATAGTGGTCCTAGCCTATGGGATATACCTCAGATATATATGTAACGTTTCTGAGAACGATATGGGCTCATATTTGGGGGCAGTGGGGTGTTTATCACAAAGTGTAAGGAGCTGTTCATCCATAGATCTTCAGGATTTGTGCCATCAATTTGGGATTGCGAAGCTCTCTTGAACGAGAAAACAGGTCAGTGATGCAATTTAATTGTGTCGGTAAGCTATTTGGCAATACACTCTTACGAAATAGACGATTAGAAGGTATTCTATGAATTGCTGAATTACTATTCCATTCTGTCTGTGAACAGATATCAATGTTACCTAATGTGTACATAAAAGTATCCGAGGTGCTGTATCTATCGCCCGACATAAACTTCAATTTAGACAAGAATTTCTCACTCAGTCCAAATTGCAACCCTTCCTGAAAACATGAAGTGCTATCGCACCCTAAATCTGACATTGTACTCTACATAATGCATATTGCCCTCAGAGAGATCTAGTATGAACGGAGGCACATACTTGATATCGTCATGAAAATACATGAGTAGAATTTAAATTCTTCTCTAAACTGCGGGGTACATTTTGGAGGCTATTTATGGATCCAGAGACACAGTTTCCCCTGTTTTCATGATACCTACAATGGTCCAAGTTTAAGCATATTCTTTGTCAATATACAGGCTGAGTATTATTTAGCCATACAAATATGCTCGAAATGGAGGGACGGACGCCAAGCGTAGTATAGATACGTTCAACATACAAAGATGCGTTCGGTTGCAGTCAGTGCTGATCCTAAACTTGTGAGGGAATTCGCATGTCGTCTTTATATGCGTAACTCACACGTTCAAGACGTGCTATGGAAGGGATCCATTAATCTCTCTCATAAAACGAAGCTGATTTCCATCTGCATTTGGCATGCAGAGACAATTACGGCGTTTTTAACTTGAAGGTCTTTGTGAAAAATCTAAATTTCATATTGCAGAGTTGTTCAATGTCTGGATGGCGCCGTTCCAGTCAATCTATATGTTGTGGTCATAAATCAACTCTGTGTTTGTTTACAATGATGTGTACAACACGTGGTACAAAGAAATATGTTTTTCTCTTTCAAAATACATCCTGACCCCGTAAAGTCTGTCCAGTTGTGCTTGAATCGTAACGAAACTGTTCCTCTTCTCTGAGATCAGACAAGTCCACTGGCATTTGTTCACGAAGGCTATGGGTACCGAAATAAAATGGTGTATGGCGTATAGAATAGATGATTATTAGTTCCATAGAAAATACCAGCATACAGAGACAAGAGCCGTTCGTAGTCATTATGTCATGCATAAGAGTTGTGTTTCTTCTCACAAATTTTCTGTTAGAAGCAGTAGCATGAAATGGTTTGAAATGTCGTGAAGAATCCCTGTTGTTCTTTTTAAAGCACGTGAATGGGTGGTTTCACTCTTTCCATCCGCAGTTCTCACCGACAACATAAATGCCCAGATAGATGCTATTTCACAAGTATTGTAAATGTTTCCGTCTAAATGAAATTGGGATCTGAAACGTTCCCTCACACAGAATCTAGGGAGTTCCGAAAGAAACAGCAGACCTCCCTGGATGGAAAACAGGCGCACGAACCATTATCAGAAATCTATTTCCACTACTACCGAAGCACGGTCGTATTCAACACATCCGATGATGCACTTAAATGGCGTAACTGCATGAGTTCACCGATTTTATGTCGGTACAATGTCGAAGAAGCGTTCGATTCGTACATCACCAGCAACTGGTATGAAAAATATACGTGGAAACCTTTGGGATCACAGGAATCCTAAGAGGTATTCATTACAAGAACAACCATGACATTGGAGGGCCGCTCCCATTTTCTGAAGCGGTTGTTCCCTATGCAGTTCAATAAACCGCGAGTAGATCTTTTTATTTCATCGTTATGTAAAGATTTCTACAGAAGATTAAGAACGATTAAGGTGCTGTAATAAATGGCCTGACAAATTCATTCTGATGGAAGACATTTGTGAGAACATGGAAGTATTGCGAGTTCCACATCCATCTGGTTTACACTATATCACGGATTGGAACAATTTTACATGCATATTCCCGTAGAGTCAACGCTTTGAGTTTTTACTCTGCAAGAATCTTGTACAAGGAATTGGTTTACCGTTGTATAAACAGGTTTATATTAATCTCACGTTGCTATTAATTTTCATTGCCGAGGTGTCTACTCATTTTCGTGCAAATATTTACAACTATGAGACGGCTGAGTGGTGTAATAGCCAATTGGATCGTCGTTATTTACAGCCCATACCCTCCTTCACGAATCAGGATGCGGGCATGTCCCGTAAACAAGTGAATGATAAAATTGAGGACTTTTTGCGTTGGATCCCTGCGTATGCAGCTGATGTTTTGGTCCAGCGGTGCTGGTCTGCAACAACTGTGCCATTTACATACGTTATTTTTTCCTGCGTTTCAAAAGTAAAACTTATAATTTTAAGGATTGAATTCCGATATAATGGCATAGAAGCGAGCATGGCATGTCCCTCAAACATCGGATAATTCTAACCTTACAAACTTGCAGTATATTAGTAAAATTGAAGTGAGCGTTGTATTATTTGACCCGAAGTTCGGGATGACGATACACTTGACTAGCAGCGGCGGGAGACGTCTCATGTACAGTGGCGTTAGTAGTGATGGAGGCCGCGCACAGTAGGGTGTGTGGTTAGTGCGGTGTAGGCGTACGTCGTGGATGGAGAGCAAGAGTAGAGCCTGTGGTGAGATGGAGGGCTCGTGTTCTGCGCGGTCAAGGTACTGTTTCGAGGTATCGGTGTAGTTTAGCAATTAAATCATGTACCGTGTACGTTTTGGCGAATATCTCATAATTTTATTACATTTATGAGGGTATTTATGTTATATAATGGAGTAACATCCTACCACTTAAATGGTACACTAAGTGGTTACGCCCTATAGAGTGTATTGGATTTTCCGGTTGTGAGGACCTGTAACCATAAGGTTCTGTATTTTATTTATCGATTATTATCATTTTTAATTATATTAATAGTTTTCTTGTACGTAACTACAATTATGGTTTAAGTTTAAGTTTAAGTGAAAGTTTAAGATTTTTTTCCATTTGTCCAACAAAATTATTTTTTCAGGATTGTCGATTGTTTTATCTTCCATATTTGGTCGTTCTGGTTGTAATGTGTTTAGTTTGGCTAATATATGCGCTTGATACTATGTTGGATTATATGACTTGGGAAATATGTAAATCATCCAACGGAACATCACTCTCCCTTTTGTTTCATATATTTTCTTGAAGGTATATGTCGGTATTTTGGGTTTGCATTTTAGGACGTGGAGTGGTTTTCTCTATTTTTCTGATGTTTCATTCGATGAATCTTTGTTCATTTAGTTCCATGTAGCATGGAACTAATAGTCCGAATTCAATGCCGTTTTTAATGCCTTTTCAGTCTATGGATACCATTCAGATCGCTTATTGCTTCTAACGTTATTACTGTATGTTTGTTTGGTTTGTCTTCACTTTCACTTTCTGTCATGACTCTCAGTTATGTATCTCTTTTTCCTGTGAATTTTTCTATCATCAATTCCATTGATGGTATTCTCATTGCCTCACAAAATCTCTATAGAAGATTATCAGTTATTTGTCTACCTGTCCATAACAGCTTTTTCATAAACCTTCTTAATGATTTTTTATCCAATTCTTCTAGTTCTTTACTTTCCAGGTATATTACACTTCCATATATGAGTATACTGCGCACAAAAGTTGTGTATAATTCTACTATTTTTGCTGCTTTAATCACAAGTGTGAACCTTTCGTTGTTCATCAGGTCAGCGAAAACATTATCCGCTTTCGTTTTTATCTTTTCAATGTTGGTTTTTTCATACCCCTTCAGTGATAGTTGTAGATCTAGATATGTTGTTCCTTGTTGTGTAGTGAATTCCTTTCCGCCTGTAATGATTTTTTCTGTCGTTGTCTATATTATTGTTGACTATTGAGCATTTACTCGTGTTCTGGTTGCGACCCATGTCTCTGACACAGCTGGTGCATCAGTTTAATAATTTTCCATCTCAATTGCGTTAGCTACTACGATAATTACATCATCCGCTACTAATTTAATGTTTTCTTCGCTGTATTTCTGTTTCGTATTCCGCTTATGTCGTCTTTTTTCTGATTATTTTTGGTAGATTGTTTACACGTAATTGCAATTATGTGTAAACAGGTCTTTCTTCAGCATCCCTATTTCATGAAATAGGGATGATGAAGAAAAACCACCTTGCGTGACTCTTTGTATGAATGTCTCCTGTTTGTGTGATATATCCTCTATTGTCGTGACAGTGAATGGGGTGAGGAAAACAATTGTTTCTTTTGCAGTACTTTAATTTAACGTTTCTTCCATGTTCGCTGTCAATTTATGACTGTATACGCTATCATATTCTTTAGGGAATTTAAGTACTGCAATGAATGTTAGGTTTTCCCAGTTTTATAGAAGCATGTAATATGTTGGTAATACTTCGGAAAACATACTGGGTGATATCTTTTCTGATTTCTTTCTCGACTGTTCGTAACTACTGTTTCCATGGTTGTCGAAATGCAAGAGTATACTCAAACTGCTGTATTCAAATACGATGACAATTAACGTATTGGTGATGTATGTAGGAACGTGAAAAATGTAGGTTTAGTGTAGTAGGCACTGTATACCGTTTTCGTATTTGATGTGGATTAAGAAATACTATAGATGTGGATATGTATGTAGCTATAGAGGAAAATATGAGTAAGGATAATAAGAAAAGTAGTGCAGTCAACGGGATGCAGGGTTTATGACAAAGGCTTATGAACAAAGTAGCGAAGAGTTTGAGATTAGTCCGAATCTGTTGAAAAATCGCTAGCCGCAGGCGTTTGACAAAAGTCTTTTATAGAAATATACAGGAATTAACAACAAATGATGTTAATGGGTTATTTTTAGTGTGTGGCTACTAAGTTCTAATTGGTCTTCACAATTTCGAGAATTGTGGTGTGGTTGTCTACCCTGTCACAGTTAAGGACCTTTACGGGGATACTAACCAAAGGTCGTGGTTATGCTTTCTTCTCAGCTCAAATTGCATTTCGGGATGATGAGGTCATGCGTTACTGTACGTGGGATCACCTTGTCTCCTAGCATTGGTTTTGAACGACCTAGTGTGTGTATGATGGTTCAGGTTACCTGTCTACTAGCTGTATTGATGGGTTAGGTACAATCATGCTAATCTGATTCTTTCTGGTTGTTTTGATAATTTCTATCTTTATATTTTATTCATCTTCCTCCGCCCGAGGTGTGAGTTTTATACTGATATCGGCGTCAGTAAAGATATCCCAACACGTCAATTATAATTCCACTATCTCTTGCATTAGACACAGCGGATTCTGATTAATATCTGTCACACGTGTTGACGAGCAAGAACGTCAGCAGTGCTGTAACGTACAGTCTTTTCGGATCTCATCGTGAGTGTAAGATGAAGGTTACAGTAGAATTTAGTCGTACTGATCGATTTAAAATACAGTTCTGTGTAACGTGTTTAAATTCAGTTCCATTTCTTTCTGTACATTAACAATTTCCCCCCCGATAGTAGAATGCTTCTTTTCTGTTCCTCCTTCTGTGGTGTAGGAATATTTCTTCTCGCTTTGCACAACTCCTGTTTAGCGGCCGAACAGATGCAGTATCATAATTAAATCACGTTTCACAGTGGAAACGGAGAGGAAGGGGAGAACGATAACTGCGGAGAAGATGTCTAAATCGTTGTTACATGGCTATTGGAGCATATTTCAAATCTCCTATTTACTAGTAGTGGTACGCCATTTTGCAATTCTTTCAGAAAAAATTCTTTTCACGTTGGAACCAATACAAGAAAGACGTTGAAGAATCTCAAAACGCACAGCGTGCTCCGCTACTTGGGTTAACTGAAATGTCACATACTTACCGTAACTGTTTGAAATAAATATATATAAAAACCTGGTCAATGTTCTGCCCTCTCTATTTAATTAGGTTTTCATGTTTTTTTGTATGTTGCTTTCATAATGTTTAAATAAATGTTTGCATATATGATGTTTGATTGTGAATTGTTCAATATATTCAATAGCTGTATCATTTCCACTTCCAAATACATAACTTTCTTTATGCTTTATATCTAATAATTTGTAGTGTTATAAGAATAGTAGGACGGACTGGAGATGAAATTACGTTCCTTTTACGAACGTATTGTGGGAAGGCACGGATTCTATTTTGAGATGGAGGTGCCTTTTAATATAGTGGCGGCGGTATGGTTAATCTGTACATGTTTTAAATGATTTTCATCCTCATCTTTCATACGTACATACGCAATTATTTTGCACTACGCCTATAAATTTAGTAGACGGGAACATGAAGTAGTAACTGGTGACGTAGCACGAAGGGCATTCAGAAATGTCGATTTTGGTTGAATATCTGAATATAATATAGACTATTATTTCATAGAATATTATTATTATTATTCTTACTATTTCATTACTGGATAATAATAATAGTAATGGTTCCACATGTGAGAAGATATAAAGAAAGAGTTTGAGTAGTTTATTCTGATACTAAGAAGTAGGGTGCAGCCGGTGGAAGTGACGGGAGGTGATGGTGGAGTCTTCACATAAGTAGGTAGTGTGTGGAGCCAACGGAAGGGCTGGAAAGTAGAGGTGATAGTCGTTTTTCATGAGAGTTGTGATAAACCACATGTAGGATCGTCCTTGGTGGAGGGAAGTACGGTGCGAGAGGTGGGAGAAGGCGGTAGTGCCGTGTTTGATGAGAGATGGTGAGAAGTTCTCATGCTGATCAAAGTGATTTAGAATGAAAAAAAGAACACCGCCGTCGTGATTACTATTTTACATTAAAATTTTATCGATAAGTAATAAATGTTGATAATTCTTGGTAATTTTCAATGTTTTAAATTCAGAAAAAGGGATCATCTGGAGCGCCCACCCACCGGGCTTGATTAATACTGATCAATGGCTTATTTTCACTGAAATTTTAGCGATATTTCAGAATTGTAGGTAATTGTAGAAATTTTGAATTATTTTATTTAAAAAATAAATAGTGTACAGTCAGTTTTCTAACGACAGTGGGTCGCTCCGGGAAACACTAATACTCTAATTTGATACGAAATTTATGTAAATTTTACACAAATTGTAGTATCAAATTTGTAAAATCGGTTGGGACCCCGACCCCTCAGAACAGATTTGACACATACTACAAACACTCAAAACATACACGTCTCTGATGGCATCTTTTCGGCGCTCCGGGCATCGCAGGCGTCAACAGTCTCGATAAAGTTTATATTTTTCCGACACGAATGTATAACAGACGACACGATGATGTACTGTGTGATAATTAAATTATAATCACAATTTTATTCTTCCCCATTCAACGGAGCAGCTCGTTAGTCTTGAAAAACCCTACATCGCTCCGGAAAACCAAAATACTTCCTTCCAACGGAAAATTCCTCCGCCCTTTCCTGTGCAGCGTCTCTACACCAGCCCCCACCACCTCCTGTACCACACACCAATAACTGTGGTACCGCCGATCCGTTCACAACTTCAATCACCATATACACGTGAGTCGGAAATCACCGCCAGTCCGACGAATATTCAACCTTCCGGAATCTTCGGAAGTGACGGCAACGCATCCGACAGCCAACATTTAGGGTCCCACAACTTCGCCAACCAAACTAATAGCCAGCCATCCGGGATCTTCCCAAGTGAAAATGAATCTGACGAAGAAACGGAACGGGAAAGTATACGGATAATTAGGGATAGTCGTCCAACTCCGTCAGGCAGACGCGTCATCCGGAAGCCGGAACCAGCAGTGAAGAAAGGGGTAGAGTTCACACAGGAATAAAATGATTGCAGGTTTGATGCAATTAAAAAGTACCTGCCTCTATGTAAGGAAGAGTGGGATGTAGTGTTGACGATGCATAACAACAACTTTAGTGGAGATGCTCGTACAGTGGACGGTTTGAAAAGGAAATTCTCAGGCATGCATCGAAAGCGCATGCAAACTGGTGACCCTCTCATGACAGATGATGTGCGACGTGCGAAGCACCTGAGGTGCAGATTGACAGAACGAGCTGATCTGGATGTCGCAGAAGATGCTGAAGATGAGGTAGATGCTCTAGTAATTCCAGAAAAATGAATCAACAGATGAAGAACATAACCACACGTCATCATTAAGTGAGAGAGAGGGGAAATGACTTCCTTCTGCTGTTACAGTTTTGTCACCAAGTCCATAAATTGATTTGCCGTCTCCACTCATTCTGGTGCATCTTTGGGGTAGAGGTAGGCAGCAACAAGCGGAATCAAGAGAGATGTTTGCAATAATAAAAGAAAACATTGTCCTTAAGTAGCAGAGGAGGGTAAATGAATCTAAACTTCTAGAAGAAGACCGTAACGAGTATAGAAGACTCCGTGAAGAAGACCGTGCTGAATAAAATCTTCGCAGGTAGCATGTGACGAAAAGGAAAATAGACTCATGGAGATGATGATGATGGTATGTGTACTAGTAGTCAAAACAAATATTCTTCTTCTGAAGTCCGTCGCGACTAGTGGATGATATCTTTTTTGCATCATGACTTTCTATTTTTTATAGTTTCAGTACCTGGTTCATGGTGATCAGATTCATATTACCTCTATCCACAATTCTAGTAGCTTCAACAGCACGGTTTTATAAAGTTTCAATTTCTCTGTCTTTTTGCAAGACCTTGGTAGCAAACACTTGATTCATATTCGGAATAGCATGAACTGTTCTTTCAGCTTCTCTAACATGTTCTCTAGTTTGTACCAGATCATTGGCATGAGATGAATTTTCTTATCCAAATTATTGAATCAATAAACTATCATCTTCATTATCATCTTCATCTTCGAAACGTGGTGAAGAAGAAGAAGAAATAAGTTCTTCATCAAATTTATGTTTACTTTTAGAATCATATTGAATTTGATCTGAACTTTGTCTTCCTTTCAATGCATTCGTATACGATATGATCAAATCCGTTCTGCTAATTTTGGGAAAGAAATTAATTTGTCATTTGAGACAATCACAACTCCTAATTTATTCTCTGGGTATGAACCACCTCTTGATGTTTGAACATCTGTAACAGCCTCTGTTTTTAAAACATCTATTGAACTTACTGTACCCGATAAAAAAGTTGTTTGTGCATCACGTATCGTTTATTGCATTTTTTCAATGATTAGCGAGAGGGAAACCTTCCAGTTATTTTACTCGTGAAGAACTATATGGAAAGATATCGCCACAGTCGTTGTTGAAGTCAGTCCAAGTATTTTTCAACAACTGTTGTCTAATAATGTGAATTTCCTATTCCAGTTTTGATTGTCCAGTTTATGGTGTCGTATAGTTAGTAGACGAAATACTTTGGTATTTTAGGAAGTTTATAATCATCATCATCATGCTCGGAGACGACATTAATATTATTATTAAATTCAATAATATCATAAGTTTGATGATGATGGTGATGAATAAGATGTTGTTCATGTTGTTCATGTTCATGAATAATAATATTATTATTATTTGAAGAAGAAAATGTATTATTATTTGAAGAAGAAGAAGAAAATGTATTATTATTTTTAGTACTAGAAGGATAATGATTATTATGAATAATTCTTGTTGTTCATGTTCATGTAAAATATTATTATTTGAAGAAGAAAATGTATTACTATTATTAGGAGTAGAATGATAATGATTATTATCATAAATATTAAGTTGATTATGAATAGTTGCAGCAAATATAATAATGATTTCAAATTCTGATTTCATATTAATTTCTTCATCAATTTCAACACACATTTCTGATTCTTTTGTGTGTCTGTTGTTGTTGAACAACATTAGTTGTAGTAGTACCATGTGTATTATTATTATTATTATTATTAGATGATGATGAACTACGTTGTTTATGCTTACACACTTTTTGTTTATTATTATTACCTGAAGAAGGAGATGTATTATTTGAAAGTTTAGTTTTTTTGCATTTGATATATCAAGATATATCAAATGCACTTGACCGATATAAACTTCACAATCATTATGTGCGGGTAAATATCTTGGTAAATTTCTACGTAATGGAGCTGCCTGCAATTTTACGTCTGTCAATAGGATACCAAATAGTAACATCATGACCAGCATCTCTTAATGGTTAATTACCATTTTCACGTAAAATAGTAGGTAAAACCCTTTCTTTTTTTGGTTGGTTCATACTGCATGAAAGAGTAGAATGTGCCAAAGAAAGTAGTGTAGACATAAATGAGTTATCAGCAACACGAAGATAAGGGGATGGAAAAGTTGTTTAGAAAATTGGTTTGACAGGTTGAAGAGGGGATGGGGATGGTGATGAAAGAGGTTGAGTGATTTTTTTAATCAAAACTTACGTCGGTAACCGACATGAAGGACTTCTACTATATGTTCACCGAAACGTGTGAATCTGTTCAAATTGTGATTGGACAAATAATTGGACAAATTTTGAAATTATTATTAACATTTATTATTTCGAATGTACAATTTTATTAAAATTTCAGAAATGTATTAAAAGTAAAATTTTAATAAAAAATTTAAATATGTTTTGAAATTAAAATTTCAAAAATGTATTGTACCCTTCATACGACAACGGCTACTTCTGCTCATATCATATTCCCGAATCATATTTTCTCCCCATATATCCAACATCTATACATTAAAAGTATCCCTAAGGAAGAGATTCGCTTCTACTCCTAAGTATGGCATGTAGCTACTCAATATCTGACTAATTCCTACTCGCCCTCTAAAATTGAATAATAAAATTGTTGTTAGGATCATGAGC
>JAULBU010042830.1:0-14205 GCA_032358235.1 Odonthalia washingtoniensis | reverse complement strand
AGGCTCTAGGCATCTTGGTGGTCTCCGTTGCTCTACTTATCCTGCTGGTGGGGGTGGTGATGCCTGACGTCTACGCATGCTTCAGCGTGACGACATTTGAAGATGATGCTTCAGGTGAAGAGACTGTGGAAGTGGGGAACGAGGAAATTACGGAGTTGTGAGGAATTTAATAATGTGTAACATGTTTGTAATTGTTGTTTTTTCTTCGTTTAATTACGCTTTTCCGGAGCAACATGTGAATGAATGGATGAATTCGTATCTCAGTTTTTATTTCTAATGGCATACCGTACTTTTGCAACGGATTGGAACGTGGTCCAATGGCTCCGCGACATGTGAATACATATAATATCAATACAGATAATCAGTACAGATAATCAATATTAAACGTCTGTCGGTCGGTGTCGGTGCTCCATTACATTGCCCTGAACTAGCAAGGTCTTCATCATTGTTGTATTATTATTTTCAACAAGCTTCGTTCATTGACTGAGGCATTAAAATAAAAATTCAAAATAAGGTCTTGATGAAAAGGAGACCTCGACTGTTTCATACAACACTAATTAGTACGTATACGGTATTCCAGTAATGTGGCCTTTCCCATAATAAAATTTAATTATTATTCGCAAACTCGCTAGCACCAGGCACACCGTTGCACTTTACTAAGCCGCTCATTGGCTGCATACTGTATGTACCCATTCACTGCACTGTCAACAATTATTGGCATTGTTGAACAGATGGCCCGTTCATGTCTCATATAAGACCACTGTATGTCTCTTGTTAAATCCTCTTGATAAATTAAAATTATTCAAATAAATCGTTTACGTACAGCCATCAATTGTTTTAACAAAACTTTCAATCTTTTGCCCGTTTTGTGCTAATGGTTC
This sequence comes from Odonthalia washingtoniensis, assembly GCA_032358235.1. Classification (NCBI taxonomy): domain Eukaryota; phylum Rhodophyta; class Florideophyceae; order Ceramiales; family Rhodomelaceae; genus Odonthalia; species Odonthalia washingtoniensis. The sequence goes on along the minus strand of JAULBU010042830.1, from coordinate 13,324 downwards.
AGTCTATATATGGGTATGTTTCAACTTCGAAACCATCCAATCGCTATTTTGGAATTTTCCAAACCACGTGTTCAGCAGTGAAGAGATAGATGTACGCTTTCGATTGGTCCAAGTTTTATTAAAATCATTTTAAAGAAAGAAAAGTTATGAACTTTGGCGCTTGTCAAAAGGTTGACAAACACAAAAAACTAAAAACATCTTGCCTCTCCAGATATTTGCGATTTACAATCAAACAAACAATTTTTTTTTAATTATTTTAATATTTTAAAAAATAATGAAACATCATTGATCGATACTATCCTTATAACGATGATGTGAAATAATCGTTTTTCAGGCCTGGATTGTGGCCGTCAATGATTTACTCATAATTTGAGATATTATCTTGATATATACTCATTCAATTTGATATCTGTAAACGGTGTTTGAAAGCTGACGTCCTATTGGACAAAGAAAGATTTTACGTAAAAAATGAAAAAAAATAATGTATTGGACCAAAACATTATTTTTCCAAAACTTTTGGCTCATATCTCGGAATGACAAAAACAGCGATTGGGTGCTTTCGAAATTGATACATACCCATATATAAATATTTTCTATTATGTTTTTTTCTTAATAGATGAGGTTTCGTATATCGGGCTGATTTCTATGACACTTTTTCCCTTTGGTACTTTTACAAACCAACAGTACCTTTTTGGGCTCTGATTGGCCAGAAGGCGGTGTACGATGTACAGTTGTCATTATTTCATTCGCCCCAAGTCCCTTAACCCTTTAAGGACGTCCGTCCTTATAAGGAAGGGTTAAGTTTTCTAAAATTGTTTACGACACGCAGTCCGCTCAATGCGCTGATTTTATTCCCTTTGGCTTTTTTCAGTGATTTCTAAAATGCAATGGACGTCCGATTTGAAAATAGAAAAGTTGAGGGGAAGGAGGATAAAAAGTCATGGGGGAACCCGCGACCAGTTAATGGATTTTCGTCGTTTATGCGACGTGAATGCGATTCGTTTTTTTGGAAAGGGAAATTTATCCGGATTGCGAATCTCGCGAAGTGTAAAAATTTAGAGACTTTAAGGCGGTGAAACATTTTAGAAACTCTGGGGGAATGAAATAATGACAACTGTACATCGCACACACCTTCTGGCCAATAACAGCCCATAACGGTACTTTTGGCCCGTAGAAGTATCAAATGGAAATAGTGTCATAGAAATCAGCGCGATGAACGAAACCTCATCTATTAAAAAAAGACCTTTTAGAAAAAATCATATCTGTTCTTCACTAACCTTATTATTACACATTTTCCGGGCCAAAATTTGTTTCGACCGCTCCGGAGGATCCTGTTTAATAAATAAATTTCTTGGATCTTCTTGGAATAGCGGCATTATCTGTACTACATCGATCAAATAGCAATCTAATAATGTAAGGAAGAGATGGAAGAAAAGAGAGCCGTATTGCAGTATGTTTCATAAGTCAAATGTGAATAAAGCCGCAAAATTTGCATTATTTAATAATGTTTGGTTCTTACTGAATTTCGCATGTGTGAGGAAGGTATTCCTGTCTTTTTAACAGAGCATACATTTAAAAATGTATGCTCTGAAGAATATCGGAGATAGTAATAGTCCGCCTTTGTATGCCTTTATTTGTTTGTCACATGATGCGTTCTTGTTGCCCGTTTCTCTCTGTTCCAGTCACGTCATGCTTCATGCCTCGCTCTGACTTACTTTTGTCAGCGCCAGTCTATAAGTTCTTGGACTTTATTTTTTGGTCAGCAGAATTTTTTTGTTGGCCAATGTGTAGAAGATGGTTTTCTATAAGAAAAGAGGGAAAGGAGAAATACTGTGAAACTGAAAAATCTATTTTTATTTTGCAATTATGGAGTTAGTTGTTGGGACTTGAGATGACAGTACAATGTATTGTCATCTCAAATTCCAACACGTCATGACAATTTAAGGTTTACGCCGCGCAAATTTCAGAAATAAATTTCAGAAACGGTACCCCACACGTGGCAATTACAAAAACATCGCCCAGCGAAATTTGATTTTTGAAAAGTCTTTACGCTTACTTGATTGAGGTAATGCTGTTCGTGAGGAACTGGACTTGCACCCTTTCAACCGATACAGAGAAGTTATCAACCATGGTGCATGATCGTCTCAAAGACCACTCCAAGAAAAAAAGAATACATCAAATCCCTAAATGGGGTGCTGTCGCCGCCCCCATACTGCGCTATCGGTCTATCTACCCCGACTCTGCATTTGCGTCTAACGTAGTGTTGTTGGCATGGACGGAAGGAATTCATGAACACATGAAAGAGAAGAAGTACATCATGAAACGAAAAACATCAATAAGCATACATCCATTTGTGCAGCATCGTTTTCCATATTTTTCTGACGCGATTTGCCTTTCACTATTCCAATTCCGTAGAAGAGACATAATGCGTATGGTACCCGTAATTGGTTGGCCAAACGGTCAAACATATACATCATGAAAGAGGTACGGATCATGTCCTCTACTTGGAGCAAGCGTACTTTTGCGACGCGTGGCAACACCAGCACGCTAGGTTGACCTTGAAGAAACTTTCTACCTTCAGTACTCTCATCTATCTGAACTATTTTGGGAGGTTAAGGACAACTTTATTGATGAAAAGGCTGATCATGTTTTAGAGGATACGAATATGGCATTTTGGAAACAACGATTCGACAGTTATGCACGGACCGTTAAGCGTAAATCAATTGCGTTAAGTAATTGTGTTACATTTATTGATGGAACTGTGATTGGTATTGCAAGACCAAGTGGTGAAAAAATAGTGCAACGAGTTTGCTATAATGGGCAAAAAAAGAAACATGCTTTATAGTTTCAAGCTGTGACCTCTGCTTGTGGTTTGGCAATTCATCTGTGTGGAACAATGGAAGGTAGACGCCACAATTGGACTTTTTATATAAATAGTGGACTTAAACTTGAAAAAAGTCTTCCTACATTATTTAACATTGACGATCACCATTATTGTATCTATAGTGATAGTGGTTACAGCGCAAATTGGTTTTTATGTGCTTCATTCAGTGGGTAAAATCTATCAGAAGCTCAACGTAGGTTCAATTAATACATGTCTAAATCACGAGTAACAGTAGAGTGGTATTTCAAAGAGATTAAAATGTTCTAGACTGTATTAGAATTTAAGAAAAAGCTGCGTGTTAAAGAGAGGGAGGTGAGTAAATTGTTTATTGCCGGTTCCATTCTTACCAACTTCCGCAATTGAATCCACCCTTACACTATATCAAAATACTTCAAGGAGGATCCCACAAATTTGAAAGAATATGTTTATCACAGGGAATAAAAAATATTTCTTTATTATTCAATTACCAAAGCGGAGTGCGACGAGCGAGCCAAAATTCTGCGATTCGCCGTGGCCCAAGCTTGCGGGACAAGGAAAACCCAGCGTGCAGATGAAGTGAGAAGCAAAGAAATGATAGTTGAAATGTGTTCACTTCTTAGACTGTAATACTGCGTGGATGAGCATCATGACTGATTCCAATTGCTTGGCGCTATTTGCACTTAATTTGGTCATCATTTCATGTTGCGTTTGTAACTCTTGCACACGTTGAAGTCTTTATGCTTCTCTCCCAACTTTATCTGCTTCATTTTTCTTCTCTTCTACTTCCAACCGTCTGTGTTCAAGAACAATCTTCTCCAATTCTATCTTAAAACGTGCTTTATCAGATGCCTTCAATGCATCTCCAATTGATTTTAATCCATCTGTATCATCATTACAGATACGATTGCGTTTTCTTTTCGGTTCATTAGATTCGTCTCCATCTTCCTCTGAACGTGAAACAATTCTCTTCTCCCTTCCTCCTAATGCACCTGAAACAAGCTCTTGTCCAGCCAACAGCTTTTCTTTTTCTTGTATACCTCTCGCTGCCGAAGCGAGGTTCTTGATTGCTTCACTGTCTTTCTGGGCCTGTAACATGTCACCCAACATACGGTCAAGCTCACTGATTTATCCACCTGTCCCGCTCATGTTGTGATCCCTAGCATCCCGCTGCTGATAGTCATCAATAAACGCTTTAAAACGGTCTTGAACACTTTTACCTTTACACTTTTTTCTAAAGCTTAAATTTTCATAGCACATAATTGCAGCCGTATTAAATCTCGCCCCCGTTTCTCCAAATGGAGCAACATGTGCTTCCGCCGCATGAAACTCTTGTACAAGTATGAGATCTTCCTCCAAAGTAAACTTTGGGCGTCTACCACTACGATTGGTTTGTGACATTATTTCCATGTTCGTCATGCCGCTCGTCGGTTTTGCCGCTGTTGTCGCCGTTGGGTAGTTGATGTTGTCCGTAATGTTTATGACTTCGCTCATATTGTTGATTATTGCGTACAACTCACGATGTTTTGTCAGATTGGGCAATTCGTCGTAGACTACCTGTGATTCTTTGGCTTGCTACAAAATTTATATATTGAGGGAAACACATTCGCAAACGCGGGAATAAAACAATGAAACAAAGTTGTTTCGGTATCTACTTTTTTTTGGAGGGAGCCTTTTTTGGTGTTTCGTTATCTACTTTTCTTTTGGAGGGAGCATCATTTTCGGTACTACTCATTTCTGACACGATTTCAGTAATAAGTCACATTTCATCACAATTCGCACAGAAATTTTTCAAGATTTCAGAAACTACATGACACGTGGAAATTTTTACGAATTTTTCATGAAATAAATTTTTGAAAACCAGCAGCGTAAACTCTCTAATAAATCACAATTTTTGTCGTTCGTTAGTACGTGTACTAATACGAGTACAGTAATGACGTGTCACTTCTAGTGTCTGTTTACACTGTACTATGTTAGGTTACAACTGCTGTAATGCTTTCAACCGTCGTCGTCGTTCTTGCGACGAATGTGAACAAACAGAAAGAAAAAGGAACATATAAGTACAAGCATGCGCAAGGGAAGTTTCACTCTAAATAAAAGAACACAACAATTTTTAGATACGTACTGCCAATCAAGTTTTCAATAAACTCTCAGCTCTACCTTTATTCCCAACAGATTAAAAGTTTGGATTGACTCTTTCAAAAGAAATGAACTACAAGGATCCGTCGCAGGGACAAAAGTCCTGCCTAAGAGGTCTCAGAAGCTATCAAATAGGAGAGGATTTCAGTATGTGGAAAGAGAATTTCTACCATGAGATAGTAGAAAAGAAGCTCCATCGTTACGTTCCTTATGACACACAATCGGAAAGATTCATAGCCAGATAAAAGGTAAGTTTGAACTGCTGCTGAGTAATGGGACAGAAAGCGAGATAGACGAAGAAAAGGAGAAGAAAGAATAGGACGAATTATTGGCAAAAAGTTATCTAGTGCGTTATATAGCCCCGGAGATTGTTCAATCTCTAAAAGCTACTGATAATTCAAAAGAAGTAGGGAGCTTGTGGTTGGCACTAGTGGAACAGTGACGATCTCAACACAAGCACATCTTAAGGGATCTTCATCAAAAACTGATAAACATAAAAATGAAAGCAAGTGAGAGCCTCGTGTCATATCTGGGACGAGCGCAGCAGCTCATGGAAAGGTTGGCTTCAACAACATACGAAGTCCCAGATGCTCACAGGTGGGGAATACTAACGAATGGTCTGCTGGATATCTACAAGACAAGCGTCCGAATGATCAACCTTTCATTTGAGGATTCACCCCATCACGAATTAATATCAAAGCTCCAAGATCTAGCACGTGAAGATGTGGTTGATCCGACGATTCCAATTGAACTTCAGCGTAAATCTGGTCCATCATCTGCTGCAATTTCAACCATAGAAATGAACTTGGAAGAAGAGAATCGAAGTTCCAACGAAACAGCAAGTTTAAAGGAATTTGGCACTGGTGCCAAAAGGCAGGTCACATTCTGCATGAATGCCTCAGGAAGAAAGTTGGAAAGCCATAAGTACATCCGAAATAGAATGCGAACATGGCACAAGAGGAGAAAAACCAATTCGCATTCATCGTTAAAAATAGCCTTAATAAAGTAGAATAAGCAGTAGTAGTTGGACAGAAAGATGAACCCTGGATAACTGATTCAGGGGCATCCAATTACTACACGAATAACAGAAATTACATACACAAGAGCAACAAAAACTCATCAGGCATAGTAATAACAGCGTCTGTAACCTTCATTCTCGAAATGTGCCGAAAAATTTTGTTTTTCGGTTAGCGAAATCACCCGAAAAATCGTATACAGTTTTAGGCTTTTTTAGGGACTACTTTTTGGGAATCTTGTCAATAAATTTTTGATAATTTCCGAAGTTTTTAGCAATTACTTCACTATTACAATACTATTGTAATAGTACTATAATATGATGTACAAACGACTTAAAAGTGTCTTACATGTTATATTTCTTTAATTGAATATTATTTTGAATATATTTAGAACCAATTCTTTTTTCCAGAAACATTTCGGTGTTTTCAAGCCCGGATCCCAAAATCGCCCAAGAAGTTATTGGAAAACTGAAAAAAATCACATTATGACTTCCAATGCTGTCAAAATTATGTGGAAAAATTTACGAAAAATATTATTTTTCTTCCGAAAACGTTATAGCAATTATCGCAAAATATTTTTGGAAAAAAGTTTTTTTACTTCGATTTTACCCGCCTGTGATCTTCCACTTTGCCGTCCTGCTCCTCTCTTCACAGTTCTTCCACCAGGACTTGAAGCTTGACCATCTTCTGCTACTTTTCGTTTCCTCAAAGCGCCAGCCTTAAACTGCAGTCCATTACGAGTCATGGGAGTAGCCCTGTGCAAATTAAGCTGCTGCCGAAGAACAGGGATCATGTTAACAATAAACCAAACATTTGGTGACTTCGCAACACCCTGTGTTGGTTCAATCCACCAGGGAATCAAATTCCATCAGCTCCACTGGAGCTGGGGAAAAACTATAACTCGCTCTATCACCCTTTGTCAATGCGTGATGGGGAGGGAGCCTGAGACGTGCCATATATCCGATCTCCCCAACCGGTTACAAAGTGAAGGTGATTGTGAAGGTGAAGGTGACTGTGCAATAACGATTGATGGCATTAACACCTGTATCCGCGCCTCGTCTAACTTCAACGCGCCTATCCTTTGATAGAATATGCATGGCCACAAGGATAGCGTGTAGCATCTATCCACTCCAAATAAACCCACCGTCACAAGATTCAGCTCTTTCCAAAGCTTTCTTAACAGCCGCACACCCAGTTTCCATAACGCGTGCATCCAACCCATTCCCGTAACTCATCGAAGCCACACCTGGACAAACACAAGTTCTTCCTATCAGTTTACGGGCTTTAATCCCATCGCTTTTAGTGACAATCCCACTTGAACCTTAGGAGTGAATTGTACTTCAAATGATGTCAATAACCGTTGTCCTGCGAGGCACACGTCTTCTTGTACAGTGTACACAGCTATGTACAGTATACACAGCTATTTACAGTATACAAAGCTATCATTTTAACCGCCGGCCGCCTAGTCTTAAAACTATCGGCACGGCAGCCTGACAGAATAAATCTGGGGTCTCTTCCCCATTACGTTTTTAATAAAAACAACGTTTCTGCGGAGCACCACGAAATAACGCTGCGCGTCACTACTAAAATTAAATCTCAAACAAATCGTTGCAGATTTGTTATAGGTCACTTCATGCTTCATGTCTCGCTCTGACTTTAAAAAAAAAGCGATAATTTTAAAAATCGTGTTGACCGCGCGATTTTTTTAAAAGTTTTGAAAAGTATCGTAGTTGAAGTACTCTTTTAATCAAGATTGAACATTTATACGGCTTCAATGTTGAAGATGCAATCGCCTCCACGTTTGTGTCAAGATTAACTTTATTATCAGAATTACTATTTGGCAATTCAGTTAGTCCTAATAAACAAGAAGTAAGATAGACTCGCGATGTCTGAACAACAGCGGTACTGTTAAGTAACACAATACGTGTATGTGGCATTACCATACTATCGTTAGAGCAACCCCAACGATTGGAAAAAAATTACTAATTTTTCCATTTTAGTAAAATGGGTCTAAGAGATCTCGCTCAACGGTTGAAAATAGACCTATTTTTTTAGCCCAGTCCAAAATTCTGACTCATTTTTAACAGAGACAGCAGATAACAGTGCGTCTATTTAAAGGCCGATATTTTAGAAATTTTTTTTCCCGGTAATACGGGGTTGCGATTGGGCACAGGCGCTTTTCCGTGGTAAGGGACGGTGGAAAGCAGTAGGTTTTATAAAACGGAGTACACCATACTGTGGTAGGTTACGATGGACATTGAACTGAGATGTAATTTGGGAAATGACACGTTTTATGGGATGTGCTGGGAACAGTATGAAAATAAGGGAAAGCAGACATAATAAAAGACTCTTATTTAGTACGAATTCGTGGATCACGACACTCCTCATGAAGTTACGTTTTAACAAAACGAACATATATGCAACCAAGCCTTCAAAGAAAACATTCCATTCTTCCAATGAATGAAGTATTACAGAGAAACGTTGTTCCGATCTTCTAAATCAGTATGATGACTTGCCCTAGCGTTTGTAGTGCAGCTATAATAAAAAACGTCGCCTCAGGGAGTAACATTCCAGCGCCTTTTTTTCGGTTTTCCCATTCTTCAGTTTGGAGAGCCTGCGATAGTTTCATTTTCAGAATAATGGCATGAATCAATACGCGCACCAGTTCCTCAAACTGCCACATGTGTCTTCAAATGCACATAATATGTGCATTTGTAGCAAACTATGCTTCAACACTATACCCTGACTACCAGTATATCGAACAGACATTGCAGTTTTGTCCATGCACAAACCACAATGAAAATTGTCGACAGCAATGCAAACAGCGTTGTGCAGTGCAGACACTTGTCAATTTCATGTTCTTCCCAGCATCCTACAAACCGGTTACTGCCCATAAAACTACTTTTCTACTGCAATTAGTGTTTTGTACTGTATACTACCTGGTGTCACCTAATTGGCTAAATGAAAAATTATCATGGTCACCGATCTAAAGTTTCAAAACTTTCCACTTCACGAAAACACCGCTTATCCAAAAATAAATTCACTTTCTGAAAATTGCTTTTCCCTTCACGCCTCCATTTCACGAAATGCCAGACATTACTCGTGATTCTCCCCATAATTTTTCGTCAGCTTTCACCTTCACTTGTCCGTTTTCAAATCGGTAGTGCCATTGCAGAGGGCCAAATAAAAAAGTTTGGAAAAACTGACGCACTGTTACATGCTGTTTCCCTTAAAAAAATGAGTCAAGAAAATGGTGCAAATTTACGAAAAGAGTCAACACAACTCAACATCTCATTGGACAATCAGCTTGAACTTGACCCGAAATTAAAACGGTAGCATTGCAATGTGGTACTAGTACTAATGTCAATTGTCGATTGCGTAGTTGCAGGAAATTGGAGGCAGTTGATCAATACTTGCAATCATTTCTTCAAAATGTATTCACAACTGCCATTACCTTCTTCAAAACCAACGTCACGAGAAACGACACCTTTAGCAAGACCCCACGCCACATCATCTCCATTTGAACCCACACTTCCAACCAAACCAACCAAGAAGAGACCAATCAGAGGGTCCCGTTTTCCTACTCCTGATGATGAAGCAATTGCAAAGGCTTGGATTCGAGTATCAGAGGATGCGATTGTTGGGAGCGATCAGGAAGGTGAGGTATTTTTCAGGGGAATGGCGACAATGTTCGACAACTAAAAACCACAGCACAGACCACCACGGTCAAAAAAATCCATCAAAAAGAGAGTAAAGAAGATTCTTTCAGAGTGTCAAGCATACGAAGGATGTGTTGCAAAGGAATAAAATTGTAGGCCAAGTGGTTGTAATGAGAAAGATATATTACATCTGGCAACTGCACTTTACAAAAAGGTGAAAGTGACATCCGTAACAGAAGATTTTGGGCCTTCATTCCAGTTTCAGTCTTGTTGTGAAGTTTTGAAGGATCATCCCAAGTTTAAATTATCTACATAGTCCAATAATAATAGCAATGAGAAAGAAAAAGAAATGGAGAGAGAAGATACAGAAACTCCAGAATCATACGGCATAGAAGAAAAAAAGAATCATTTGATCGTCCAATTGGAAGGAAAAGGATGAAATCAAATGAAGCTAGAGATAAGAGTTATCGTATGAAGTTGAAAATTGCGGGGAAAGCATTAAAAGTTCAAATGGAAAAAAGAGCTAATGAATTCAAAACAAGAGATGGTGTTGTTTACTTCATCTACAAAGGATAATGAGGACCAAATAGTTACAGAATACATGCGAATTATGAGTAAGCGTCTATTAGATAGAATTAAAAGTAATTTATCGGAATATAATATTCCCAATAATCAATAAATGTAAAGTTAATACAATTCTATAAAAAAGAGAGGGGGTTTTATTCTTTTAGTTCTTTATATATGTGATCAATGATCATTAGTCTAGTTTTCATATATTCGCTTGCGTCCTGAAGGTAGGAGTTAGTGAAACTTAATAAAGCAATGGATCCTGGTAAAGGTTATGATTCATTCATATTTTCTCGAGCGCAACAACATTCTACATTATCTCCAACTACAATGGTAAGATTGATGTAATTGATATTGCCGATGTTTTATAGTGGCCTCAGTCATTTATCATAATAATGTGTCAGATCATGCAACAACAAATGATTTTATTCATTTATACTTTGTACCAAATGCTGCTAGGAAGGGGAACACGAATATGAAATTTATATCGCAAAACACCAAACGCTTGCTTGATATCTTTTCATCTACCTTGACTACCAGCATAGTATGATTATTTATCATTTCTTGGGTTTACAATTGAATGTACAAAGCATTGTGATTTAGGATATATCCCATCTGATAACCAGTATGGTTTATTTCTTTTAACTGACCCAATTTCAAATTCAAAAGATATTGGATATGTTTTATTTGAAATATAACAAACTAAAGGCGATGCTTCAAATACAGTAATATCATTGTTATAACCTGCCATCCTAAAAACTATATGCCACATATACAATCGATCATCAGAAATTTCTTCCATTGTTAAAGTAGGTATTTTTTATCTTTGTGCTGAACATGATGAGCAGTGGGACAGTTATTCCACTTACATTTGCAGCAGTCAATAGAACCGATCATTCCTGGGAATCAAAGCGCTTCATCTCTTTGCAATAATATTTTCATTTCTACTTCTGTCGGTGGTCGTAGATATTCACTTTTTTAGCATTCTATCACGCCTTTTGTAAATTCTGTCATACATTTCAATGCTGTTGATTCGCCCATTCTAATGTATTTATCAACCACATAGGTAGAAATTCCATAAACCAATAATCTTACCGCTGCCGTACACTTTTGGTATTCATTCGAACCCATTAATCCAGTGCCGTATTTCCGTTGCTGGGAGAAAGGGTACGTTTATTTGAGTTTTCGCGTAATATCAAAAAAATGTAGCTAGTTATACGGTACCGACGATTAAGCTTTTTTGCCGGATAGGTAAGATTCTCTGCAAAGTAGTCCACATGAAGTTGAATAGCACCCGCCGCTCGGTCCTTGTTGATATTGACTGATCTCCCCAACCGAAATCCTCTTGTCGCTTCTCCACATCAGACTTATCAGAGTAAGTGAGGAGCTCGCTTATAATTTCATCAAACTCATCATCTTCGGTGTTTTGGTTGAAAAAGTCGTTTAAAGACAGCATGAATAAAGTTGAAAGTTGTGGAACATTTGCGTTGGGTTTGGGCTAACGCCGATGGATAAATTTCTGACTCATTTTACCAATTTATTAAAATTGCTCACCCAATTAACTACCCACACGTTTTACCAACAATTGATATTTTGGTAATATAAGTCAACCGTTGGGGATGCTCTTAGAGTAGCCAACTGAGCTACGGGGAAGAATAAATAATCCGGGTGGTGAAGGCACAATTCGCTTGGGCCACTTAAAGACCACTTCCACACCCCCCCATTTGATTGAATCCATTCTAGTCAAATTCAAAGCAGCGGATATGGCTGTGAGCTCGAAAGCTTACTATAGGAAAATCAGATAACCCGCGACTGTTCAATGGTTCAATCTATTTTGTGGGATTTCTCTCTGCATGCTTTCGTCGGGACTCGAAACTACGACCTACACCACATTAGCGCTTTGGGCTCATAACTATTAGAGTATCCAACTGAGCAACGGGGAAGAAAACACAATCCGGGTTCTGAAGGCACAATGCGCTTGGGCTACTTAAAGCCCTCTTTCACAACTGTACTGTACACAACTGTACATTACTCATGAATTAAATGTAATAGAGCTAGGAGTAGAAATAACATCTTATTTATTTCAAGTCTCCTGCTAATAGAATAGTCATTCTTGACCATCCTGTTCCTGCTCCATTCAACAAACAAATACAATAGAAAAAAAACCAACAGTGGGATTATGGTGATGATGAGAGACGCACGATAGAACCATCGTCAAACTGCTGCTTGTAGCGCAGAAGTCGTCTCTCACAATGCCCAACTGATTTTTTAATCTGCATATATTAGCACACCAATCACTCTCGTCATATTAGTGATAATGATAACCATATAACCACCCTCTCAAGAACTTACTTCCTTGATGCATTAAGATGATAACTACATTATGATGATGATAAAATTGAACATTATATCGACTCATTAATTTCAATACTTCGATTATGAAGATAATAACATTAAAAATTATAACAACTCATTAATTTCAATACTTTGATTATGATGAAGATAACAGTAAACATTATAACAGCTCATTAATTCAAATACTTAGATAATAATAATGATTACATTAATCATTATATTAACTCATTAATTTCAATACTGCACTTATGATGATGATAACTTAACCATTATAACAACTCATTAATTTCAATACTTCGCACATAACATACCGTAACCAGCAAAAGCGTATGATCAAATAAGATATACTCTAATTTTATTATCCTCTCCTATTGGGCGCTCACCATCTTTTCCATGAAGTTGTTAAAATTAATAGACGTGAGTGGTTTTGTAAGGATGTCGGCTAATTGATCCTCGGTCTTGATGTATTGCAACAAAATCGCACCCTCTCCAATATTTCCCTTAAATAGTGATATAGAATTCCGATATGCTTGGACTGAAGAAGTTTTCCTTCTCCTCTAGATAAGATCAAACATGCAGCGTTTTGCTCCTTCATCGTCGTTGGTTATTTCTGTTCCATTCCTAAGTTCATTAATAACAATCGTAGCCATACTACAGGGTGTCCCAAAAGTCCATGACGAAAAATCCTAGCCACAAAAAAATATAAAGAAATTCTCAAAAATTGTCAA